>JAMKPZ010004441.1:0-21901 GCA_024699675.1 Amphibolis antarctica
TTATTCTAGTTTTAAACATTGGTATTGTTGCAGTATTATTAGCTGCATTATCAAAAGTTATATTACCTATTTTATTTCTAATTCCATATAAATCAAAATTTTCCATAATGTTTGCAAAAATTGTTTCAGTAGTATGTGGATGTTGAATTTTTCTAAATCTTATTAATCTTTTTTGTAAAGTCCAATTTTGATTAATATAATGTGCAATTACAGCTATGTACCCATCCTTAGTTCTACCCGACCAAATATCTGAAGTACATGCTATACATGTCATTATTGTACTCATAACATTAATAAGTTCTAATCTAAACTTATTAAATGTATTCATGATATCTGACCTAATAGTATTTCTAGATACACGTTTATATTGTAGATAATATGTTTTACTAATATAATTATCAAAACGTTTATTTCCTCCAAAACTTAATAGTAAATCTTCTGAATTAATAAATCTAGCATGCAAGTCCCTGACCCTTTCAGAATTATAAGTCAATGAACTAACACTACCCTCAGGAGTAAAAGAAAGTTGGGTTTGAATTGTTTTATCCTTATTCCTATTTTCGCATGTACTAATATGTCTAGTTAAATGACTTGTACCGCAAGACGTTTTGCAAGAGAAGTCGGCGTTACAGAGGTTGCAGAAGGCTCGTTTCTCTTCTGTGCCATCTGCCATAGCTTTCATCATGATTGTGTACTTCGACCAGATGGAAGCTCTCTTCCGAGACTTCCTCGGTGATACAGTTGAAGTTGAAGCTCCAATAGTCTCCATTGACGGTGTTATTTCAGCTTCAGGATATCTGTAGCCTCCATCTCCAGAACTTTGGCATTGGTAGTGCGTCATTGTTTGTGAATTGAGAATTGAGAATTGAGATTAGAGTTTGGAGAATTTGGAGTGAAGGAAATGAAGAGTGAATTAGGTGAAAAATGAAATCCAACTCTCTCAATTTATAAAGAAAAGTTGGTTAAGCCGTTGAGGTGGAAACCGACCATTTCACCTGGCAGCTAGTTACACGTTGGGCGGAAGCGGGCCACCTGTTGCGTGGAATTGGGCCGCCCGTTGCCTGAAAGTGGGCCGTTCGTTGGGAGAAAGTGTGCCGACTGTTGCTGCGTGACCTTCTGCAACATTTCACCCCGGCGGTCGGCCCAATAACCCGGTAGCCGGCCCAACGACCCGGCATCTGCCCTTCTGGCCTTCCCCCACGGGCGGAAGGCAGGATCCGACACTGTAAGCCGACTTCCGGCTCAATGACCCGGTAGCCGGCCCAACGACCCGGCAGCCGATCCAACGACCCGGTAGCCGATCCAAGAACCAGCGGCTCGTCTCCCCCGAACCCTCGTCGGCCGCACGACCGTTGCTGCGTGACCTTCCGCGACATTTCACCCCGACAGCCGGCCCAACGACCCGGCATCCGCCCTTCTGGCCTTCCCCCTTGGGCGGAAGGCAGGACCCGGCACTGTGAGCTGGCTTCCGGCCCAGTGACCCGACAGCCCGTCCCTCCGCCAGCGACACGACTCTTTTAGCCCCCTCCCGTGCACCAGCGCACGCGACCGTTCACTCGGCTGCTGGCCCAATGACTTGGAAGCCGTTACCCCCGCTGGCTAGATCCCCCCCGCACAACATGGCAACCTATCTCGTGCTAGGATGGGCTATGCCTATTTCGTTCTAGAATTCATGTCGTGCCAGCACGACACGAACTACCTAGGGTTCCAGCCCAGGCACGACCCACGGCACGAAAATTTTTCGTGCCGTGCCATTGACCAACACGGTTTGACCATGTCGAGCCGTGCTAGGCCGTGTCAGACGGCCCATTGACATCTCTATCTGTACCACTAAAATTTCCTCCAAGCATTATCAAAATTTCTTCTTCGAACCACTAGAACTTCTAAGCACCATCGAAACTTCTTCTAAATTATTGAAATTTCCCATGCACACCAGAATTTCTTCTTCGAACCATTGAAATTTCCTCTTTGAACCACCAAAACTTCCTTTGCCTAAATTTCCTCTACACCATTAGAATTTTCTCTAAGTACTACTAGAACTTCCTCTAAACCATCGAAATTTTTTTCAAACATTAAAAACTTCCTCCAATTAATTCACACCACTAAAAAGGTTTTCAAGTGATGCCACTAAAAATTCGACTCCCTTTTAATTATTACATTTTTTATGTAAATTTCACACGTATCTCATGTGAGTACATATGAATTAAAGTTTTCGTAGGCACCATAATAATTATTGTAAATACCAATGATAAATGATTAAGATTTTAATCTCAACTAATATATTTCTTTCTACGCGAATCACACGTACACCTTGAGTAATAAATTATACATGTACTTCACATTTTTCAATTCAATTTAACTGTAAAGTGTTGTAGACACTTACAGTAAAAACAAACTCTATCAAAAAGAACAACTTTCAATCCTAAGAACATTTCAGGACCACTTTAAGGTCATTTGAGGTTAATCATTGAATATTTTTCTGAAAAGATTTGTTGGAAATATGTCGGTGAATCAAATGTGTCAGAGACCATATGTGCACCCTGCAAATATATCATCTTAACTATCGGCAGATATGGATACAAGGAGCAAAGGCATGTTGATTCCTGATTATTGATCGGACGAGAATGATTCGCCTTTTGTTTTGGATGCATAACGCCAAAGAATTCCACCCACAAGATTGTTCAGGGAATGAGCAGCCATTGGTACGACAATGCTTGAAGAACCTATTGCTGCCATACCATATAAAAATCCAACAAATGTCGACCTGAAAAACAATTATAGGTGTTGGTAGAGAAGCATATAGAAGTCATATGCCTGCAGTATCATGCTACAAAATTCTGAAAAGAATGAGAACTTCATGCCGAGCTGATAGAATATGCATGTGATTGAAAGTTAAGACTAAACCATATGTGCTCTAATTGTAAGATTATTTCAGTTCACTTAGTATGGGTTATAAAGATTCTAATCTTAATTTCACTCATTAAATTACCAATCTACATACACATTCAAGGAGAAGCATGGGAAGAGAAGAGTGAGTAGGTAACATTTTTGTGGTAAAAAGTGACATAACCGTCTTCTTCTACATTCGAAAAAAATGTCAAGACATTGCAAATGACTATATTACAATGAAAATAAAACTACCAGATTGCAAATGAGTATTTCCTCCCACCACCCAAGTGAAGGCTTCCAAATAGAGCACCAACTGCTAATGCAGATCCCCAGTTGAGCCCAAGGATTGGAAGCAATGCACCACGAAAAAGCAGCTCCTGAGAGTGAAGTGGGTAATGAAACTAATATGTAAAAGATCTGTTGATATACTTTAAAGGTTGTTAACCATAAACGAGAAAAAATGACAGTAACTATTAGGAAATACAGCAACAATAAGAATTAAATGACGTTTAATACTTCAATTGTCCATGACAACACATTATGGACCATGACATAACAAAAAAAGCCAATTCTGAAATTTGTGGTTTACCTCACTGATTCCAGGAAGGAATGCCACCAAAACATAATCTAAGGGCTGCAATGCACTCAGGATCTGAAAATGGCATAAAAGATTACATGATATTCAATTTCAAGCCAGCACAACTAACTACCAAGTTGACAAATTACATAAAGGCATTGATTTATTTTAGTTCTGAAAATTAGTATCACATGGTAAAAAAGGAAAATCCATGACATTACCCTAAAACAGCACAACAAATTACTAAATTGACGAGTCCTATAAAACCAGACATTCTTTGTTTTCAAATTTCAAACATGGATAATGATCTTGGTCATCCACTTGGACTGTCTAGCTCCACTTAACCATAATTTAGCTTATGAATGAAGTGGTCAAAAATTTTGACATCTACAAGTCACATCCATGCACAACCAAGATTGTCACCTACAGCCAAGACAAATGAATTGGACCAAAAAATTCTACAGGTTACATCCATGCACAACTGACATCATCACCTACAGCCAAGAAACTGAACCAAGCCAATCCATGCACACTCATTCCCACTTGTTTGCATGATTATTTGTCTCACTATGATTGATTGCCAGCTATGTGTTGAGTTGGTAATTATCATTTATGGTGGTTGAATCTCTCTTTGGCCACATTTGGATTTTTTATCAATTTCCAAATGATCCAGATTTTTTGGATTTTTTAGCCTTTTTATTCACCATGTCTATTTTTCATATAAAAATTGGAGAATTCGTTTTCAGATTATGTATCAACAACATCCTTGGTCTTATTTCTTATTATTTTGCTTTCAAATTATGATCCTATCTAAAATATTGGAAGGGCGATTTCCTTATTTTCTCTATATACCTGTTGATTTGCTGCTTCACTGGATTCTGCAAAATCTGGCCATATTTTCAACATTGTACATCGACAAGTTGAAACCAAAGCAACAAGTGCAATGACCAGCTCAAGATGCCAAGGATCAAGGCTAACTATAAAAAAAACAATCAGATTGATATTTTTTGAAATGAAAATAAAGAAAAAGAATAACTAGTAGACAACGTTAATAGGAAAAAAAAATTCATGTTGGCCAGCAATCATTGACACAGTAAAGAAACATGGTAATCATGGATTACCTTGATTATTTCCTTCAGGAAATCAACTAAGGAAATTCCCGGTTCATTGTTTTCTTTTGATTGATCTTTGGGTTCTTTGCTATCTTTGTTATATCAATAAGAAGTCTCACATCTTTGTTATCGTAATTTTAGATTTGTTAATTTGTTATTCATTTTATGGACTCATATCTAACCATTTATCTTATCATCTATACTGTTACTTCCAATCAAGAGATAGTTATGACAGTATTCAATTATGAGATAAAATTCAAAAATAGAATTTTTCACTAATCAAACAAATATTGGAGTTAATGAATCCCTAAAATTGTGGATCTAGATAAAAAGTAACTCATTATTGATATCAAGGATAACTTTGAGAGGGTATCATACAATATTACAATCTACTTAACAAAGTAGTAAATGTGAAGGGTTTACATGACATTTCACTTGAAGAGTCAATTTTCAACCATCCCTCGATAAATGCAATATGAGATGCCTGACAGTCACAAGTAAAAAAGAACAAACAATTTTTACATCAGTTAATTAATTCAAAAATATATGCTGGATTAAGCATAAGCAAGATTCATTGCACATGTAAATATGCATTAGAGTCACTAAAGATTAAAAATTATGATGAATATTAGAGTCTATAAGTTAGAATCAGACAATAAATTTATGACCTGGAGGAAGAGATAGTGGCACAGAAAAAAAGGAAAAGAATGCACAAGTCTCCCACCAATGTGGAATCTGGGATGATCCAATATACTTAATCAACAGAAGTATAGGGGATATTCTCAAACAATCATAGTGTTGCCTGAAGACTTGTCCTCAAGAAAATGTAATATAGTTGCAAATTATCACATTTCATTGTTGAAGAAAATAACAAAAAATACCAGTGAAGAAAAATGGCCACTGAAAAGATGAAGCATTTCAAAATAAGAAAAAAGACTAACCTGTCTCATTATTACGGCTAAAAGAAGAATCAATCCAGATGTGATGGTGCATGCCTGAAGCACTGCAGTTCTTTTATGAGAAGGGAAAGAACCATTTCCTTCTAATCCATCAGTAAATGTGTCAGGTTGATCTTTAGAAGTATCTCCATTTACAATGTGAAATTTTTCTGGTATATTTTGATCTCTGACAGGAATATTCTTTGTTGGAGATGTTCTTTTAGAAATTTCTGCTCTTTTTCTTAATTTCTTGCTAAAGTTATTAGTTGCAGAAACTGTGAAGTTAGATCTAAACACCTGAAAGAAAATAGGTTGGCGTTATGAATTTTGCAAATGACAGCATTCAATTAGACCATAAAAGCAAATGACACTCACGGTATGTAATTTACCCATTAAAAGATTTCTGTTGGAGAAAATGTCACCACATCTTCCCAAGAAAATGGCATTTCTTCCTATTCCATCAGATTTGAAACGTTGAGAACTCATGTACAAGAAAAAGACTAGGTTAAAGGCACCCAATATTTCAGGAAAATGCATTTATGCAAACCACAGTTATTTTAATTCCTACTTTCACTTTCTAGATATCATTATATAGGAAGTTCCATCAAAGCAAACTGTGAAATAAGTGAGAATGCACTACTGTCATCTTGTTAGATAACAATGTTAATTGTTTCTCATTAATAAACAGATTTCAGAACCTTTTCAAGGAAAAATAAATGATTAAAAAAAATTACTTTTGGAATGGAATTTTCCCGAGTGACAAGCATATGAAGAATTTTTGCTAAGAAAAAGAACTGCATTGATGCTGGGGATTAGCACTGTGCATTGCTACAGTAATATTATTACTACGTTACAGTGTCTGCCCTTGCATTCATGTAGCTCTATAATTTCATCTACAGTGAATGAAGCACAACAAACACCCAGGAGCTAGAGCTGCACATGATTTTTGACAGAAGGTTTTGACCTAAGGAACTACAGCATCATGCTTGGAGGGGAAAAGAGGAAAAATCTAAGTAATTGCCAAGCATACCTTAGAAAATTGTAGGCCATTTTACAGCCTCGTCAACATGGAAATCACAGATAGTATGAAAGAAAAAAGATTTATCTGATTGATGAGATATGTTAAGGATTATTGTTATTGTAAACAATAATATTTAAGGTAAAGAAGGAAACACAAAAATTAGAGCAGCAAGAGTTCTTATCCGTGGATTGCCATTCAAAATTGTGATCATGAAAATTAACGCAAGTATATAATGGGCATGCCATCCATTCATCAAGACGCATGTGAAGGCGGAACTCAACATTCGACGAAAAATGTTAAAAAATGTAACACGAGGTCTCCGCAGAATGAATCAACAGAAGAGAATAACCTTGCAAAAGGAGCGGCAGATGGCAGTTCATGCAAAAGTTTGTCGCCGTTCTGGATGTGTTCGTCCCAAGCATTCTAATCCCCATGCAAAGTGATCCAACACCAGAATCAGACTAATTAAAGCTGCAAGTCACTGTGCCCACTGGCCTATCACCGAGTTCAGTGGAAAGAAATTCAGAAACTCGGAAAAGACAGCAAAAGAGAAAACTAAAGAACAAAACTCAAGTAACAAACAGATAATTCTTGCTTCCCAATAGGAAATTCCTAACGAACAGGCAAACAATCCAACAAGTCCACATCTTTCAGATTCTTAGCAATGCAAAATTAACGAGAAGAGCAAAAAGAGTTCACACCTCGAGGATTCGTGACCGGACTTTGCTCACTTCCAAGCTACAAGGAAAGAAAGAAACAGAGACAGAGACGTGTATTACAGAAGCCGGTGAAGATCCAAATTGAAGAAGAAAACCTCAAAACTACGATTCGAAGATACGGATAAAACGGAAGAACCTACGCTGGATCGAGCGCATCCCCAACTTTTCATCCACCAGAAGATTTTCCGCGACCTGATTGGCGAGGAAAACACAGCGGTCACAGCCACGACGAAATTGTGGCTCGGGCCGCGTTTCAAATATTTCGCAAAATAAAAATAAATTGAGATTGCAGGTTTTTTTTTCCTACCATCGGATGAGCAATCCAATGATTTAAGTTGGTGGATTTTTTTTAATGTTAATTTTGTCGTGGACTCGAGCTTTTGCTACAGCTCAATTTTAATCACTTCGTATATTTTGTTTGAAGTGAGTCAGAAGTTTATATTTTTAAGTTGATATAATTTTAATTTTAATTTTTTAATAAAATATATACTTCAAATAAAAGTATAGTTCTTAAAATTTGAAATCATAAAAAAAACAATATATTGGATAAACGAAAAATAATAAGTAAATCTTTAAAAAAATTTGTACATGCGACAAAATATTTAAAATATTTACAAGTATAAATGATTATATTATACTTTAAATTTACATATAAATTCGTAAAATATACAAATATAAGTATTTTGTAGCATTGGATGATTCATGTGCCCTGTAGATGTATTTTTGTAACATTGGATGAGAAATGAAAAAAAAATTAATTATTATTTTTTATCATTTTACATGATTTTACATTTATTCCAAAAACACAAACATCGGGGAAGTCACGCAATGAGTGTGAAAACTGCAGGAATGTGATAATTCGAAATAGAATAGTGTGATACGATGAAAAAGATAAATTACAAGAATTATTACGGATGTAAGACAAATAGCTTAATTGACAACTCAAAATGAAATTCGATTATAAGTTGATTTTCATATATCATTTTTATAAATGACCTCAATTTAAAAATTAATCAATACATGGATTCAACAAACAATAAGTCAAGTAGAAAATTTTTAAATTCTGTAGTAGTCACAAGGATCACAAAAATCTGAGAGAACTAGGGATATAGGGATTGTATAAATGTAAAAATGTGTAACACAAAAATCTTTAACTATAAACCATAAACCTAAACCCAAAAACGCAAAGCTAAAGTTGCAAACCATTGTACATCATTAATTTACACAAGCCACTAAAAATAAGTGGGTTTGAGAGACCTAATGTAGGTTTGTAGGCTATGGTCCTTTGTCCACTGTAATACAAGAACTTCCCTTTTCAGCATACATTACAGATACATGAAGCTCGTCGTAAAGAAAAAAAAAGGAGAGAGAACTAGTAAGAAAGAAACCTGATGCACAAGGTTTCACCAATGTAAAGTCCTGCGGGCTCTAAATTTCACAATAAACCAACCTTACTGTGTGCTAAGGGCTCATCCTCAGAAAGAATAGGATAGAAGAATGCAAAAAAGTACATATAAATTACTTCAAAAGCTTCACCATGTATGGCCCTTCGAGTTCATAGCCCAACTTTCTGTAGTAATGGCGTGTTCCAACACCTGAAATTACAGCGATTTTTGTAGATCTATGCTCCAGTTGAGCGATTCTCTCTCCTTCTTCCATCAAGAGCATTCCATAGCCCTACACATAGAAATCATCTAGGGCAGTTCAATTGTATTGAATCAAGCAAAAGACGGATTAGTTTATCAAAAAGGAAATATTAAAAATTTCTATCAATCACAAAAGAAAGTAATATACAAACTAAAATATACACAATTAAACTACAATGAACATAAAGATTTTTAAGTGATTCCCTAATTGTATACACTCACCTCCAAGCTATAATAAACTTGAGCCTAAGATCTCTATAATTAATCAAATTATAAGGTGCTTTTATAGGCTCAACACCAACTTCATACAACTAAGTATTTAAAGTACAACACTTCGACCAACTGTGTTTTCAAGTCAAACTCAACAAACCAAAATTGTGTCTGTTGTAATAGAACACACTAACCAACTAGACCGAGTGTTTAAGGTCAAATATTCTAACCCACTAGAGTTTTAAGGTGAAAATTCAATAAACCCACAAGAATTTATGATGAACCCTCTTAAAGCAACCATTGCTTATAACCAAGGAGTGAACCATTTGTATTTTATGATAAAAACACAAGCAAAACCAACCAATGATAAAATGACTAAATCACAAACCTTACCAATTAAATACACTTACAAAGATTTACTCTTGCTAAAGTTGATGCAATAATAATGATGATGGAGCAATGTATTCTAAGCACTAACAAAGAACTTCAAGATGATGTGCAATATGCACTGAGAATGTTCTTCAAGATGTGAACAATATAAGACCAAAGAGTTGCAAAAATATGCCTAATTGCTTGGACAAGAGATGATATTTATAGAGTGAAGTAGACGAATCAGCCAGTAAAACATTTCAATTATTTTACAAAAGTTGCAAAATTGATAAGTTACATGGGATGTGTATTTTGGTTCTAGTAGAAATCAAAGATAATGGTAATGTTTTGGAGTTTGAACTTGAGTCACCACCATTGAATTTTTTAAATGATTGAGACCTTAAATTTAGAAAAATTAACACTGTAGCACAACCCCCAACACACACTTAAGCAGAAATTTCAAGAAAATCTCTCATCCTGGATTAGAATTTAGAAGAATGAAATATGCTCCATGAACCGAGGTAAATAAATATCGACTTATGTATTTAAGGTACAGGGAACCATGACATTGTTTTAGAAGATTACAGTAAAAATACTATAAGAAACAAAAGGGGAAACTCAGTAAGCAAAAGGGGTTCCAAGAGGAAAACTCAAGAGAAATCAAATGTTACGTTACCTGATGTTGTAGTTTGTCAGCATCACGACCATGAACAGGTACAGCAGTTCCATAGACATGAAGTTCGCGAACAATTGAGCACTTACCAACAAGTTCCGGGCAGGTTGTATTACAACCACACTTTCGCAAGCGTAACAATCCAACAAGAATATCCTATGCATAAGTTGAAAAGAAGAATACAATCAAGCTTATAAGGTGGAGTGTAACTTTAATAGGCATCTAGTGCAATAACATGCATCATAGAATAGAGAGTATAAAAAATCACGCCTTGTTACCGCAAACATGCAACATTTAGAAACAAATTTTAGTAATATTGGTACCTGCCTAGTATCTTCATAGGACAGGAAGGTTTCCCAACCCTGATTAGCAGCATAATCTCGACGAACAAGCTCTACTTCATCAGGTTTTATGTTATGGTGAATATCCTAGTACATTTTAAAAACCATTAGACAAGAAATAATAAAAGATGATGAAATTTAAAAAAATTCAGAACAAACAAATTAAAGAAATCAAATAGCATATTATTACCTGGATTCCAGCCTCACGTGTTCTAACATCACGACATTTTAAGCCCAAATCTTCCATTCGAGCTAAAGCAAGTTCACGAAGATTACCTTTTTCTACTCCAGATGTAACAAGAGGCATTGGGATATCCCTTTGAACTCTATAAACACGTGTCCAAGGGGGCACCATAGATAGGATCCTTGCTATAATGTCAACCAGGAGCTCTGGTGGATAATTCCTATACCTGCAGCAGAGTGTAACAGAGCATAACAATCTGCAACAGTTTCATAAATGAACACTGATCACGTATATAACTAAGAGTTATTTGTAGGGCAACAAAAGAACCTACAGCAAGATCAGCATACAGTAAAATATTTTATTAGGAGATGAAGTAAAAAATCTTGACACGTGTATTATGCAATAAATTCCAATGGTTACAAAGGAAACAGACTAAACTTAGTGACTCGAGTAACATACAACAAAGAATAAAAAAAAATCCACTACCTTCCCGTTTTCCAAAGCTCATAAAGTCCAGTTCCACGTATTACAAGTGTTGGATAGATTTTGAGACCATCTGATCGAAATGCTGGGTTCTCAAAAAATTCCTTGAAACTTTCCATATCTCTCTCGACACCAACATTTGGGAGATCAGGCATCATGTGAGCAACAACCTGTGACCGAAACACAAGAAATGATCATAACTAGAAATAATGCACAGTTTTTTTCTGAAAAAGTAACAAGGAAAGAAAACAAATGAAGAATGCATCATGATTTACATCAGAGAATGACTATATGAAAATTAAAAATAAAGGAAAATAATAAAATAAGCAAACAAATTACAAGAAATGGGAGTATGTGTGTAGGATATGAGTCATTGTAATGCACAAAAAATCAATGGAAGGAAAACCAACCAGGCAAAGAGTACTCAAATTTAATGAGAAAAAATATTATAGTTGCATAAGATTAACATTATATGATCAAGCAAATCTATACCTTAAAACCAGCATCCTTTGCCAAACAAAAACAATCAGCTACAGCAGATACGGTGTGTCCTCTATTTGTATCACGAGCAACATCTTCATATGTACTTTGAACCCCTATTTCCAAGCGTGTACAACCATAAGACAGCATTTGACGCAAGTGAGGACCAAGGCAGTAATCAGGCCTCCTGTTGATTGACACATTAGTAAGTAAATATGATTATTTTCTACTTACACGAGGATAGTATCACCTATGCCACTAAGTCGATGTATGTGAATGGATGTATAGTAAAGTTAAAATCTTTTCTCAAAATGAATTGACAATAAGTGAAATAATTCATCATAGAAGCTCAAGTTCAATCTCTATTTTAACCAATACGAGACTATCTCAACACTTCTCATTTATCATTTTTTTAGTTATATGCCTACAAATATCTATGAATGGATGTATGTGAATCTACTTTGATGCTATGTTGAAATTTCATCTTAAGGCTTGTTTGTGCATGTAAAATTAGATGAAAATGAATTGTCAAGAATTCATTTTTCAGTTAGAATTGAAATGAATGAAATTGAATTCAGTGTAAAGATGTTTGTATAAATGACAGAATTGAATTTATTTTCTATTTTAAAAAAACAGTAACAAGTCAATGTATTTCAAAATTTAACTATTCATGAAGTAAAGTTTTAGGGAAATGCGAATGTTATAGGATGTCCTGTGAGAGGGAAGGCAGATGGATTCCGCTTAATTCAAAGGGGGAGATCAGAATTGAATTTTGAACCATCCATTTAAGTGAATTCCATTCAATTCTATAAAAGAATTGAATTACGTTGGAAAGGATCTGCACAAATGCTTGAATTAGACAAAATTGAATTCCCTTCAATTCAATTTCCCCCAATTCCATCGGCGCAAACCCCACCTTAAATTCATTTGACAATGAATATAAAAATCTATTATCATATAAGTGCAAGTTTTGACCCTATTTTAACCAATGTGAGACTATTCCAACAACATATTCATCTTTAATAAAGGTTGATTATATCAGATGTATAATCTTCCAATTAATATTATAAATTTTCTGGTGAAGACTTCAATCATTATTTTCATTAGTGTTAATGAGACCACTAGGATGAAAATCATTGATCTCCAATTTTTGCATGATTGATGCCCACCCTCAGTGAGTCGATGACTAGCAACTTTGGAATGTAAGTCTTCTCAATCCCCATTAATTAGTGCCTAATCAATTCTAGATAAGGCAACTTCCACTCACATATTTTAACCTGTGAAATGTGTGCCTTGGATTGGCAAATCCATCAGTTCCAGCGAGCCAAACCAATTGGAGAGCCACTACATCTCTTCTAAAAGTTTTCCTCCTATTGAATGTTCCTCTAACAAATGCACATCTATTAATGTCAAGAGAAACATGATAGCATAGTTGTCCAATTCCATGTTTTTGAATCAAACTTAACTGCCAGATCGCTGGGTGAATTGGTTCAACTGATAAAATGGTACAACACATGACCTGTGACCCAATAGAGGTGCTGTTCCCTGGTCCAACAAGTTTGAACAGCCAATCCAGTTTGATTCTGAAACACTAGTCCAATACTTTAACAAGAACCATTTATTACTAGAGGCCACACTCTCTGAACATCCATAAACAAGTTCAACAAAACTTTGATCAACAAGACCACATCTTGAATGCCATATTGCTTGATTTTTAGCTTCCATCCACCTGGTTTCTTGGACTCCCAACATACAAAAACGTGCTCATGTATCAAATCCCCAGCAAGCCTTTACTTCACACTCTTGCCACATCCTTGAACAATCTATGGGAGAACCTTCTTTGCGAACCAAGTAAATATCTCAAAGAAATATCAAAATGATGTTACTATCCCAGCTTCAACATCAAAAAGGCACCATGTTTTCTTGAATATTCCAAGCAACCCATAGAGCTTGAAACCCAACAATGACGCTTGCAAGGTGATGTCCTCATCACCTCACATCTCAACTCATTGTCCTAGGACTAGAGACTAAAATGGGTTCAAAGGGGAATAAAGAACTTCTACTCCCACAATTATAAGCAAGCCTTCCTCATATCCGACAACTTCCTTCATCCAACTAAAAATGCTGCTCCTTCCCACCGTAAGTTTTTGATAATTATCATCATCTAATCTTGCTTCCATGGAAAAAGAGATTCCAACTATCCAAAACTTAATAGCTCCTGCATTTCCAATACAAAGGTCAATATGCTAAACAGGGTGTATTGTTGTCACATCTTCCTATGCATTTGCACTTGAGTGGAAGGTCTCTGACATTATTACTAGCAATTGTCCTTGAGATCTTACAAATGTGATAGTCTAATAGATTCAAGATATGCCAGAGAATGGTCATAATTCTTAAGGAAATAAGTATGTTCCAACATAGATAGTTTTTGATTGGGCCAGTTTAAATTGTTGTTGCTTTCAATTTTATTGGGGTTTTGGCCTAGTCCCCCCCAATCCTGTGTCAAACACTTTTCTTGCAGGCGGCCTCAGCCTGATGAATAAGATTGTGAGGCGTATTATCTAAAAAAAAAAAAAACAGCTAACAAGAATAGAATGTGTAGACATTCAGCAATGGACACATATTGCACCTTTAGAAGGCGAGATGAATTGTGTGAACTCACGTCTCAATTGTCATTCCAATGCATTTTATTGTACTGTGCTCAGAGTAACAGACTGCCTCTTGGACATTTGCAGAAGTATGCCCTGATAAAGCATCATGAAGATTTCGAATAAAATAATCACGATAATCAGCAGGAAGAGACATAAAGGTGCCCCCCATTAGTATAAACTCAACCTGAAAAAGGTATAAAAGTCATTAAATCTGTTTTCAGCATCAATTAGGCATGTGGATTCTTTGAACGTGAAGCAGCAATCCAAAATGAATATTAATTCACCTTATCAACACTGTGACCTAGCCTTTTCAGTTGATCTATCCGGCTTCTAGCTTGAACATATGGGTTGTATCTGGAAAAAAAAGAACACGCTCAAAAAATGTAAATATAGAAACTGGAAAGGTGGTATGTTAATTCGAAGTGTCCTCGTATTCATTAAAAATATTACTTGAAATTCAAAACAACCACAATTGCCTGAACCATACGACCCTTAAACTGAACAATTCAGCACGAATCAACAAGCATAAAACACCAAATAACGAAATCCTACAGGGGAGACCAGTGTACAATCATATTTATAACATAACATCAAAACTCACCTAGCTCGAATCGCCCTCATGCTGGTAGGCTCGTACCCAGTGTAAGACTGCGTACTATAGTCGAAATCCGAGTCCGGACCACCGGGGCAATACACGCAGATGTTCCCGGTCGTCGCAATATGCGGGCACCTATGAGGCTTCGACATCACCGCCACCACTGCGATCCCTGAGGCCGTGCGAACGGGTTTCGCCCGGAGGCGAGGAAGCAGCGCCTCTCTGTCGGCCTCAGGTACCGCAGCGATCATCTCGACGAGCTTGGGAGCCCTGGCGAGGCCGTACTTGCGGCAGGCGGCGGACTTGAGTGCGTTTAGGTCGACTGTCTCGCCCTTTCGGGACCGATCCGCCATGGCGGAAACGATCTCAGCTATGGCGCGGACTCGTGCCTCCTCCTCGGTGATTCCCGGGGGGAGAGACACCCCGCCACGGCCTGGTGCGGGCCTTTTCGTCTTCGTAAACTCCGGCGATGAAGCCATGGTTGGTGCTGACCAGCCGCAGCATGGGATTGCAGAGCCACGGGTAGGGTTTTTTTGGGTTTTGCAGCGACACTTTGCGGCTGAAATAACTTTTTATAAAATTATTCTGTTTCAAGGTGTCATTTGAAAAAGAAAAAATATTAAGAAATTATAAAATAAATTTTTAAATTTTATCTTAAAATTTTATTCTAAATTCTATAGAGAAAAAAAATAAAGGCAACATATTATTAATTTCGATTTTAAAAGGAAGGGTTGAGCCAAATTTCAATATTATATTAAATTTTATCTTAAATTTAATTAATAATAAAAGAGTAAAAGTATACTGTTACCAAGTTCACCGCAACTCCTTTTTTTTAACGTAGATTACAAGCATCTAGAAGGAATTCAAAGAGAAATAAAATAGTCCATCAGAAGCGGGATAGGTTAAAAGCTCGTAAAGGATCATATATTTAAGGCTTGGAACATATAAAAAAAGAAGTTATAGGTGGCTAAAACAAAGATTGCAAAACAAACTTGAAATAAAACAAACTTAAAAGATAACGCTATCTAAACTCATCAGATAAAATATAAACGAGAATGTGTTACAACAAAGAGAAAGAATCGTTGGGATAAACATGTGCCAACATTTTTACTAAAAAAAAAACGTGAAATGATGCATAGAAATATAGACATAGACATAGAAAGCAAAAAAACCTTATTATATTTCTGGTAGAAGCCTCTTGGGATTTATTAGTCATTTCAAGTGAATCTAAAAGCATGTATAACTTAAGGTGTTTTTATCTGATGCATTCTCTGAAATGACACAAAATTAAAAGGCTGCAATGCTTTCTAAGCTCATTAATAATTTTTTGTCAAGTGTTGCAGTTAATTGAATTCAATATTTTTTCTGAAGAAAACATCAATTAAACTATAGAAAAATGTGTGTAAAAATAAAGAGCGGAAAACCTTGTTATATGTTAGGTACAAGCCTCGTAGCATTGATTAGAAGTATGTATGGCCCTATTGTTAATCTGACCTACTGCATTCACTAAAATGATACTAAATTAGAAGGCTCCAATGCTATTTAAAAACAAATTAGTTAAAATATCAAACAAATTATGTGCTACAACAAAAGGAAAGAGTTCAGTAGATAAACAAGTATGTACTAGCAAATAATAAACACAAAAACATTTTTTCTTTAAACATCTACTTTTCTAGATCAATACTTACCTACCTAATGCTGTAATTAAAACAATGCAATATTTTTAAGAAAAGAAACACGTGAAAATGATCCATAGAAATATGGACATAGACACAAAAAGAAAAAAAATGTTATATTTCTGGTACAAGCCTCTTGGGATTTTTTAGCTGTTCCAAGTGAATTTAGAAGTATGTATGACCTCAAGTTATTTTTGATCTAATGCATTACCCGAAAGGAAACAAAATAAAGAGGTTCTAATGTCATTTAGGAGGGATTTGTACATTTAAAAATATAAAAAATAATGAAAAATTACAAGAATAATAAGTTAAATTTTTTACAATTTTTTATTATTTTTCGTATTTTCCAAAAATACAAACTTCTCCTTAAACTCATTACATACGGTATCAAATACGACAAAAAGAAATTCTTACAAATAAACAAGTACGTAGAAGCTAATAATGAGCGTTAAAGCATTTCTCCTTGAAAAGAACTTGTTTTACCTGATCATTAATGTTCTGCTAAATTTTGTAGTCAAATGAATTTAATATTTTAAATGTTTAGAATTACTAGTTTCCTCCATTTTATAATAATATGAATTCTTACCCAATGTGATTCAATAGTACAATATAGTTAAGACGAGCACATCAAATGAATCACTTGCCTTAGCACCTATTGGTTGAAGTCCAAAAGGCCAGAATTTTCGAATTTAGGCAACACGCAAGTTCATCAAAAAAGAATGCTAATATTTTTATTAAAGATTATCATACTAATACAAAAGTAATAATGACGTTTAGAGCTAACAATGGTGATTGATTTATCTGTCTTGGTTAGAACTAGTTGGTAAAATAACAGATATCTTATGTACTGTATTTAATACTAACATGTGTTATGTAGTTAAGTTTTTTCCTAAATATATTATAATATTTACACTTTTTTTGATCTATTTTTCTAATAAGTAAAAGGTCTATTTGACTAACATTTGAAACACTTCTAAATGTAGTTAAAGTCTAATATTGAATTTACCTCTAAAAATAATAATTGTCTTTCCATTTTCATAAGAAAGGATTATTTAACCTACGGAAGGTGTTAGAAAACCAAGAGAAAGTTTCAACTACCTATAAATATAGTGACACTCTCAAAAACTCAACATCAATTTGATTCCCAATCCTCATTAACCTTGTAGCCACTCTACATTGATAAAACATGATTTAGAAGCATCAATCTAATCACTAAAGTGGTATCCTAATAGTCGAGATATTTCCTTCAAATTTAATGATTTTACTATGGACACCTTATACTTGAAGGTACGTAGTAGATATTGTGGTGAGTTTGGGCCAAGTATTCGGTTCCATATGATTTGGGTTCAAATAGTATTATTTTATTGAGTACCTAGAGATGTCAACTAGGTTGTGTCAGTATGGCTCAACACGATTTAATTGTATCGATCAATAGCACGACATGAAAAAAAATTTCGTGTTGTAGGTCGTGCTTAGGCCGGACCTCCAGGTAATTCATGTCATGTTGGCACGACATAAATTCCAATATGAAATAGGCACAACCCACAACATGAGACTACAAGGTGGGTTGTCAAAGGGGGGGATTGGTCGCTAGGTCATGGGAGGGGGGACCGATCGCTGGGTCGTGCGGCCAACGGGGTGAACAGTCACGTGTGCGGGAGGGGGTTGAACGAGTCGTGTGGCCAGCGGGGGGATGGGCTGCTGGGTTGTGCAGCCGACGGGGTGAACAGTCGTGTGCGTAGGAGGGGGCTGAACGGGTCATGTGGTCGGCGAGGGGGACAGGCCCTTGGGTCATTGGACCGACAATCGAGTCGTGTGACCGACAGGGTGAACGATTGCATGTGCAGGCGGGTGGGCTGGGGAACCATGCTTGGGTTAGCTGTTGGGTCTTTGGGTCGGCCATCAGGTCATTAGGCCGATAGCCAGGTCACGGCGCCAAGTCCTGGGAAGAAGAAGAAGAGCCGAAGTGCCTGAGCCGACCATCAGGTCATTAGGTTGGCTGCTGGGTAATTGGGCAACTGGCCGGGTCACGACGTCGAGTCCCAAAAAAAAGAACCGAAGAGGAGAGGGAAGAACTGTGAACTAAAGAAGAAGAGAGAAGAAGAAGGGAAGACCGAAGACCAGAAGAACTAAAGTCTGATTAGTCTAAGTTGAAAAAGAGAAGAAGAACTAAAGAAGAAGAGGAACAGGCGGGTGGCGTCATGGCTTGCAAGGTGCAACGATTGGGTCCTTGGGGTTGGCGTGCAACGGGTGGGGCATGCAACGGCCAATGGTCAAAACGTGCAACGGCCAACGGTCAAGACGTGCAACGGCCAACGAGTGACAGGTTGCTATGTCCAACGGCCAACAGGTGGCCCGTAGCAACAGGATGGCTGTGCAACGGGAGGCCTGCTTCAGCACAACAAGTAGCACGCTTCCACGCAACGGGCGGCCGGCTGCTACGTCCAACAGCCAACGGGTGGCCCACTTCCACGCAATGGGCGGCACGCTTCTGTGCAACAAGCGGCTTGCTTTCGCACAATAGGCGGCTAGTTGTTGTGTCTAACGGCCAACCGGTGGCCTGCTTCAGTGCAATGGGTGGTCAGCTATCGGGTGAAATGGTCGGTTGCCACCTCAACGACTCAACCAACTTTTCTCTATAAATTGAGGGAGTTGAATTTTTTTTTTTCACCCAACTTACTCCTCATCTCCTCCACTCCAAATTCTTCGATCTCAATTCTCAATTCTCAATTCTCAATTCTCAATTTCTCAAATTTTCTCATTTAAATCATATTTCACAAATCACAAACAATGTCTCACTACTAATATCAAAATTCTGGAGGTTACGGATATCCTCATCGCCTTTGGGTTTTTTTGGATTTTTAAAAAAAAGAAGCATTTTAGGCGGTTTGACTCGTAACAAAATACAAGAGTTAAAAACCATTTTTGACTTAAATTATGTTGTAGATAAATACAACAATAAGTTCACTTGAGATATTATTTTAGTCATTAATTTTTCAATTAAAAAAAGACAAATTTATTTTTAATTAGCTTAAAGTTTTTCAAATTTGATATTATTCGTGATTGTATACATGTAAGTATATTTTTCTCTATAATTTACACAAATTGTTTTTCCCTTTTTAACAACAATACAATAAGAATTCAATTTATTACTTTTTTTTTAAAACAAATATTGACCTTTATTTATAAAATAATGTCTATTAAAAAAATTTCATAGAAATAATGAGACTCCAATTTCAAATGTGAGAAGTAAAGTATTTAAAAGTTATTTGTAATCTATCATATATATTAAAATTAATTGTATAAAAAAAATTAATTATTTAAAAAATAAACAGTACTTATTTTAAAAACAAATATCTTACGACACATTCAAGAATCAAGAAACCATGGCACGCGCACACGCCTATATAATAGTTATCTTGCGTCCGCCTTTTCCCGTCCCGTCCAGCGTCCACCGCCGCTGCCGCCTTCCCCCGTGCGTCCTCCACCGCTGCCGCCTTCTCCCGTGCGTCCTCCGCCGTTGCCCCCTTCCCCCGTACGTCCCCC
This sequence comes from Amphibolis antarctica, assembly GCA_024699675.1. Taxonomy (NCBI): domain Eukaryota; kingdom Viridiplantae; phylum Streptophyta; class Magnoliopsida; order Alismatales; family Cymodoceaceae; genus Amphibolis; species Amphibolis antarctica. The sequence continues at coordinate 20,111 of JAMKPZ010004441.1, forward strand.
GCCGCTGCCACCTTCCCTTTCCACGGTAAAGATTTCCCACTCACTCCTCCTCCCCACCCCCTTTCGTCTTCCTCCTCTCCCCACCGTCATTTGTCGTGTTTGCGGGAGCACTGGCGGCTGGGTACGGGGATGGGGTTTAAGCTCGATGGGAGTAGGGTACGGTGGTGCTGGGAGCCCCGGGTGGGGCGCTGTGTACACGGTTGGTTCGGCTGTCGTCGAAGTTGCTGCCGCGGCATTTTCTTGTTCTTCCCTCTTTCTTGGACATGTGTTGATCGCAGCCGCGGGTGTGGGGATGGGCTGTGTTTCGTAATCGGCGATCTTGACGACTTTGTTGTAGTGGAAGTCCTGCGCATGGCGATCGATGGCGGTGAAGAGATCCTCGACCGCCACGGGCGTAGAGGTGGCAGACTGGGGTTTTGTTGAAGCAAATGGGTGGTTCGCCGGAGAGGAAGGTCGAGCGGCGGAGGCGGTCGCGCGGGAGAGGGCGCCGACGAGCAGCAGCGTTCGAGGACCTTCCGGGAGGCAGGGTCGGAGTACGCCGGGCGGGGGAGACGGCGGCCGAACGGGCGGCTGCGCGGGAGGAAGAAAGGGCAGGCGGAAACCTCTTTTTAATAAACAGGTTTGGCCTTCTCCTTGGACGCCGTTCTGAGAGACGAGGAGGCGGAGGACGCGGTCTGCACCCATCGTTTTCATTTAAGTTTTTTTTAAAATATTTTTTAATTATATAAATTAATATTTCTTTTTAAAAAATATCTAAATAATAATAAATTATAAATATATATATATAATAAAAAATATTTAAAGAATTTTAAAAGAAATATTATTTGTTTTACCATTATTTGTTTTTAGTTATATAAATTGAGATTATAAAGAAATTTGACTGCTCCATCGGTGTGAAGATGAGTGTGAAAGGGAAATGAAGAGGGGGAGAGAGAGTAAAGCACATAGGATCGATGTCAATGCCTTTGAAATTATCTGTACTAGCTTTGATAATGTAATACTGTGAATATAAAATTGAAAAAGTGCAAAGTATTCCTGTAGTTTGAGGTTTTTTTTTTTCATTCATCAATTTCTCATCATGTTTTAGCTTATGTAATTTGATCATTTTTGGTGGTATATCATGTAATGTCTTTGAGACATCATGACTATTATAGAATTTTCCATTCGTAAAACTTGTCGAGATATTAACATTATAGACTAACAACAATGCCATTTTTTTATAGTAATCTTTTCACAATTTATATTTATGTATATTCATGTATTAATTTTTCTTGCGTTGGTTAAACCTTGAATTTCGAATGATTAAATTTTTTTTTCGTGTGTTGTATTTTTTAAATCATGCATTCATGTGTTGTATATTTTTTATTTTCTTATCGATAAATTGTCAGTTTATGCTTTTTAATAGGCAGATAGTTTAAATTTTTGCATTCTTGCATATTGATTTTCTTGCATTGGTTAAATTATGCATTCCCAATGATTGAATTTTTGTGATATGTATATAGATTAATTCATTCTCTTGATCTGCTTTGTTCTAGTATTTTACAAAATGTGTTGAAGCGACATCTTTTAAAAATTTACTGGTTAAGTGACTCAAAAATTCATAAGGAATAGCATAGTTATCAGATATGGGGTTTCTTATGAAATTATTTTAGATAATAGAAAGAATTTCACTATAAAAAATGTAGAAGACTATCTACAAGATTTGAAGGTTATCCCTATATAGATCTTAAATGAATGGTGTTAGCTTTGATCAAAATTTTAGAGAAAATAGTTCAAATAAATAAAGATTGA
>JAMKPZ010004442.1:0-42474 GCA_024699675.1 Amphibolis antarctica
AACTTCTCTAACTAACCTGTAACCGATGTTAAACGAAAGTATAATCAATGCACTTAATAAATCAACTTCTCTAACTAACCTGTAACCCGTCGGTAGATCCAACGCTAACTGACGTCCTTCCGTATTCTATTCGGTAACTTCAAAAAAATCCTTACAAATGAATTCCAAATCCCAAATCTCAAATCCTAAATCCCAAATCCTTGACGATGGGACTTCCGGTCGACTGCGTAGGTGAGGATGATTGGGGAAAATGAATCGTTGTTTTTTTTAAATAAAAAAATTAAATGGACTGCTTTTACTTTTACGCGGGTGTCATCGGTAGAAGGGCATTTTTTTCCGCGGGCTTCCTTTTTTCGAACACTCTCTCTCTTCATCAAACAACCGTTAATCTTTCATCCAACGGGTGCCTACAGAACTGAACTGTAGGCACCTACAAAACCATTAAACCCAAGTTATAAATATATATGAAACCATAGAAAGTAAAAAATAGATATTTAAATGGATGTCAATGTGTCACCTAGGCACCAAAATAATGCCTTGATGTCTTAATAACTATGGAATGCATGATATATTATATCAAGATAAATAAATTACGAATTTCCTAAACATTTCATCTTAGTTTCGTAGACCTTCCCTTCCTAGATTAACTGGCTGCAATAACTCAATTGATTAGGTGTACCAATGCTCGTAGTTTTCACTAGAGTTTCAAATATTGGTGAATGTGAAAATCACTGCCATTATCAAAAAAAACTATAGCTCCTATCAGAATTCGAATCTTCGTGAACACAATAAAGCAAAACTATCATTTCCTAGATTAAAGAAAGTCGGACGAAGAAAGCCTTGCAACTTAAGAGCCAATAAAAAGCCGCCCTTAACTGGAGCAAAGCAGACAATAAGTTAGTATTCGCTTCGAGATCACAAGTGAAGGCTCAAGCTCAAGAGCAATAAAGAGAAGTAAAAACCAGCATTCACGCGGCCAACAACACCAAACAAGATACACGATAAGACAGAAAAGTTTTGAAGGAAAAGAGAGAGCAACAGATGGTGTGCTTGGTTGCCTGGATTTTATAGACACGGCATCCGGACGCAACGTAGGCGGAGCAGGAAGATCCGTCTCCACTAACCTGAACAAAAGGGGAAAAAAAAGGCAAAACGCATCGCATAAAAATGAGGTGAAACGAATAGATTAGGGCATCAGAGAAGAGGAGGGGGAGGAAGATGAGCTAGTCGCACTGACATGGATAGCGAGGCGATTGGACTGGAGGCTTCCGGGGGAAGGGTTTTGGAGGAGGGATGCGGGGATGGCGGCTTTCCGCAGGCTCTTGGCCTCCAACATCTCTCCCTTCCACCCTCCCCGTTCGGCGCGGGAATACACTCCGGATTGCACTACGGAAGTCGATGCATGTCGACGCCGATGATAATTTGTATGTTTATCAAATTTTAAATTGAATAAAAATCACAGAGAAAGATGTTTTTGGTGGTGTTTGTGTTTTTAAAATTAATATAAAATTATATAAAATAGTATGATATAGTAGTTAAAATTTTTATTATTTTTTATTAATTTTAAAAGGATAGATACTATCTTATTATACATTTGTATGTTAATTTATGAGAATTAAAATAAATTTAAATTTTATAATTTATTTATACTTTAATTTAAAATAAAAATAAAATTTAAACTTATGAGATATAAATCATCTAGGATTCAACTAATTTGAGTCTTTTCATCTACTTTTATTTGATTACTAGAATTTCTTATTACGTTCAATTTTAAAAAGTACACTAATATTTTTACATTAAAATCATTTCTAACTAATTCAATTCTATTTAAGAAATAAATTCTCGTTGATTCATTTTCAACCAATTTTACATACACGTAGTTGTAATTTTAAAATTTTGTATAAATTTTTATATGTTATTATAATTATATAAATTTTTATATATAAATTGTTATCATATAATTTTAATATCATTTATTTCATTACTTTTAACTTTAATTTTACATAATTACTAAAATCGATTTCAGAATAAGAACGCACTCTTGGGCCACTAAAGCGATGTTTAGGTGAATAAAATTTTTAAAAAAAACTTAAACACTCAAATTTAAACGGCTTAGAAAATATTATTGGGAAAAAATGTCAACCATTTCGCATCATACATCTCAAAGATAATTTCTGTAATATTAATTAAATTTATACATATAATAAATAAATGAAGTAAGATTTAATAAAAATTATATTACAAATATTCATTGAAAATAATCTGAAAAGACTCACAATAAAAGGTAAAATGGTCTACAACAAAAGGCAAATGCAACTAAGTGATCAATTGTTGCCTTTCACAACATTGGCCTAAGAACAAACTATTGAAAAAATTAATCTTATATCAAAAATAATAAAATTAAATTAAATTTTTTATATTATTTGTAAATATTTGTTTACTAGTTAATTAATTTTAATAAAATAAAATTTACATAATATTAGAATTAATCTACGAATACTAAGAAGTGTAAGAATACGTTGAAAAAAATAATTTTATATTAAAAATAACAAATTTAATTAAAACTTTTAAATTACTTGTGAATTTTTTCTTATTAATTAGTTAACTTTAATAAAATAAAATCCACACAAAGGCAAATAGAGACCTTTAAGGGTGTTCAACTCGACTTTGAAGCACAACAAACAGGAGTTAACTTCGTCCCATTAAGATTGATTAACCAAAAAATTATTTATAATTCAATTCAGTAAGAACAGGGCACTTTTTCTTTTTTTTTCAAATAACACACATATGTGGTTCATTCGAATCATTCTTGAAAAGAAAACATTAAATTGCACATTCTTTTCTTGTCAAAACCAAAGAATTTTTATTTTCATAAATTACTCGTTTATGAAAGAAATTTTTCATAAATGGATCGTGAGATACAGAGATAACCGCAGCGCGATCATGAACAGTTTCCATCTAAAACGGAAACCTCTGCCTTTTCGTCCACAGCAGTCGCCGCCGCCGTCGTCGTCTCGGCTTCAACCTGCAGAGGCTTCTTCCCATCCGCTTCTTCGTCGACCTTTTCGTCCATGGCGTTGTCTGCTTTCACCTTCTGCTCGTCGGCAACATTTCCGGCTTGCTCGGTTTCTTCCTTTTCAGGCTCCTGCTCAACGGAATCCTCGGCCTTGGTTTGGTTTCCATCCTGCTGGGCTCCGTCGTCCTTCCCGACACAAGCCGTGATCTCGTTGTCCACGGGTTGAGGACGTTCTTGCTCCACCGGCTCTCCGCCTTGCGCTGGTGCCGTCACGACAGCGTCCGGCGGCCGTTGGGAGTCGTCGACCTCTGCAACTCGGTTTGGGTTCTCCTCCTGCCGAAGAACAAAATGGCAACAGACGAATCAGACCGAGTTCCCAAAACGAACCGGAGTCGATTTCTTCGCTTTGCTTCCCGAAAATAGAACTCGAAATGCACGAACAAAGACATAGGAGTTGGTGGCATGTATGTGTGTGTGTGTATGTCGTGGCGCTTACCTCCTCCTTCAAGAACAGAGCCACAGGCTTGCCAGTGCCCAGTGGTCTCGTTGTTGGCGTTGTCTTCTTCTACCACCACGGCGGCGCCGCCCTTCTCCTTATCTACCAAAGCACGCACAGAGTGATGGGGCTTCGTCGGGGCGTGCTCATCGGTGGTTGCCTTCAGCCCTCCGGGCTTCGTTGTGCAGGCGCCCATCGTGGAAAAGGCAGAATTGAAGCAGAGGAAGTGGAGGGGCTTCGTTGTGCATTGCTGATACGCGATCATGTACATTTAAAGAAGTTTGTGATTTTGATAATGGGAAAAAATTAATTAAAATTTTAATTTATTATTTTATATTATTTTCCGCAGCGTATGGGTCATGACCAGAAATTTTCGTTTCGTTCTGCTGCATCACAATATCAAAATCTCCCGGTATCCATGATACACTACCATTCAACCGATTGCTACCGTCCTTTGCGCTTTCTTCCCTACATGCACGCCTGATCAAAATCGAATTCTTGATTATTCGACCCACTGGTTTCCTGATCTGGCATCTATAAATTCCAATTCAAATTCTGATTCGCTCGTGTGCCTGGAAATATTACACACGTACATGCTTAGCTTCTCATGCTTGTTTGCTCGAAAAGACAGCCTTTTCGCATGTTGTCGGTACATGGGAACCACAGTGTGAACATAAACTTTTTACTGGAGTAAGAACACATCGACGATTTTTCATAGATGATGGTATATAATAATCGTAAGTAAACAATTTGATTCAAACATTACCATAAAACTACGGTTAGCTCTCGTAGTGATCATAAGATAATAAGAATTTATATTTATTTGTATTTATAATATTTATATTTATTTTAAAATTTAAATAAAATATATAAAATTATATTTTTTAATATTGATGTAATTAAAGATCATTATAAAAAAATTATATTAAAAAATCCTCGTGTCATTATAAGTATGAGAGTAATTTTTTATTATAACTCTTGCTGTAATCAAATGAAGTCTATAAGTTACGTAAATTTATAAATCGGACGTTGGAATTTAAGGTTTTGTTTGAAAACGAGTATAATAAAAAGAGACTTTTTGCTGATAAAAGGAAAATGAAAAGAATTTTTTACCTTGAGAATTGTGTTACTTCAAAAACATAAATTTTTAATTCAACTAACATGTTAAAACTTATACGATGATAATTAAATTAAAAATTTAAGCAGAACTAAATTCAAAGTTAAAATAAATAAAACCCAAGTAGTCACAGAATTTTCACTCCATTCGATTGCATTAGTGAACCAGTTCACATGCACCAGACACAACACACCGTACAATCTGCGGCGAGAAGAAAATGCAAGGCGACGGCAACGAGTACGGTAGACGATGCCAAACATTTGTTGTGCAGGCGTGATAATTATGTCGTGGAGACATCATCGGTGACAAAATGGTGGTGAAGTGATGAAATAAGCGCAGGGGTGACAAAAACTGGGAATAAGTTTTTCAACGAGAGCCGATGTCCAGTTCCTTGCGCTTCAATTCTAACGCTAGGCGCTGGTTCTCAAGCTTCATTCTCTCGTTCTCAATCCTGAACGCCTCCAATTCTCTTTCCTTTTTCTGGCTGAATCGCTGCCACTTGAAACGCTGCCTCTCCAACTCCAGCATCTGAATCTGTATTTGCAGGCTCTGCTCCTCGAGCTGCACTTTACGGGAGACCATCCATTGCTTTTGTAAGTCGGGCTCTGAGCCTTCCGGAAAGGCTGCATTCATATCGACAGGCATGCCTTGCAGTCTGGGCCTGGCGTTGCAATCGAAAGGATTGCCGTTGCTGTCTTCGCCATCTTTTGCCTGCTTTTGGCGCTTGGGAAAACACGAACCACCACCGCCACCCATGTCGTCGTGCAACACGTGATTGTCCTCCGATTCACCCTCCATGTCGTCCGTTTCTACGCCGTGGTCTTCCTCGTCTGCATCATCCTGCGAAGCCCTCCTAGAGTCATGCTCATCCTTGCTCCGCAGAGCAAGCTGCAGGGATCGCTGAAGAGCCGGGTCTGGAGGTAGATGCAACCTGTTTCCGTTGTGATAAGAGCACATCTCCTCGTAAAAGAGATGCTTTGAGCTCAGGATCTTTCTTACATCCTCCTTTGCCTTCTCTGTCAGGTGATCCATTACTTCCAACAGGGAAGGGTTTTCAACCACCTGACAGGAGGTGCCCCTCCCAAGAATATCATTCAGCCTCTTGTACCTCTTGTTAAGATCATTGAACTTGTCCTCGCACTGCTGTGGCGACACACAGCAACCCCTTTCAGCCATCACCTTCGAGATTGACTTCCACTTACCCTTCTTCTGCAACATCGAAAACTTTCTCCTTCCAGCACGATTGCATTCCGAAGAAGAATCATCACCCACGTACGAGACGGCAGTGATCAAAAGCCTAACCATGCTATCCGTCCACTTCACCCGCTGCCATAGGGAAGGCTTCTTGCTCATCCCCATGTCATGCTGCCCATCCGTTCCCTCTTCCGCATTGAAACAAGGCTCTTCATCATCGCTCATCGACGCCTTGGCACGATCCCCCTTGTTGTACTCCATCATTTGGGGCGACATCTGCTGGTTACGCTCGTGCACTTGACCGGACGACAGTGGGAAGACATCATGAATCAAAGGGCGACCCATCTGACCAGACTGGTAATGATGCGGCGGCTGCTGCTGCGGAAGATTAGCATGCTGCTGCTGGTGGTGGGTATGCATGGGACCTTGCAAGTCTGGCACACCAAATGAAGCTCCCGGGATCATACCACCAGCAGTCAAATTCCTATCCATCTTGTGTTCATATTTTTGATAGAAAAAATCAGATACGCGACCCACTGGTCCACTACAACGATAAAACGAACAAAAAATCTTAAAATATAGTTTTTTAACCTTCCTTCCCCCAAAAAAATCCAAAAAAGCCGACGACCAACCCCCAAATGATTCTATGCGACGGATCTACCAATCTATAAGAGAGTAGACGTAATCAAAACGCACACGCAAATACGTGCTCCGTACCGAAAGAAAAAGAACCTGCTTTTGGTATATATACGTATCCACAAACGTCAGGAATCAATTTCTACCAAATAATCCGAAAAACTAGGGAAAACCCCAAATTCATAAGTGATATGGAGGCAAGTCTCCACCGACCACCGGAGCAACCAAAGCAGCAAAACCGGAAGACAGATCTACAAAGACAACGTTCTAAAACCCTAGCTACAACATCCATTTAGGACGGAAGAAAAGCGGAAATAGAAACGATTAGGAACTCATCTGAAATCCACCAGAAAAGGGCAAGGAATCACGACAGGCGCCCGAGCATTCGGGAGGAAGCCAGCTAACGTGTTCTGCGCCGACGAGTCCGAGAGCTGGGGCTCCGTAGCGGTGGCGCAAAGCAGAATCTTTATCTTGCGCGACGGCGAGCTCTCCGCCCGCTGCCCTCACGATCCGCGCGGCGCAGTGGCCGAACACACTCCCTGTCGCCTGTCGCCGTGTTGGATTTTCTTTTCCATTCTGCCGAGCTTTCGTGGCAACCCCCTCCTGCTTATCCAAAATATCTCTCAAGTTTGGTAAAATTTCAATTTATCAAAACATATCTAACTTTCTAATGATTAAGGTCATGCTTACCGTTAATTAATCGTTGATACGGGATTTTTCTCTAATTTGTGAGAATAGCGAGGGGATCGTCGCAATACGGATTTATAAATCTTATCGTGGACAAGCATCGGGTGGGCGACTCGTTTGCGTACGGCACGTGGAAGTATTGAATCGTATGCTCGCACGTACCGCGCAGCCGTAAATATCCTCCTTCGTTGAAAAGAAAAAAGGAAAAAATTAAGAGGTTGATGTGTACATTAGAAGGTGAAATTATTGAGAGAACGCCCACGTGGACTCGGATCTCTTGGCATCCACGAAAAGAGTGGGGTTATTATGATAACCGGATAGATGTGTTTGCGTTGACCGTTGCTGTGCTTGGTTAGCTGCTCTCAGTTGATCTGGTTTTAATTAATCGGTTATAAGATCCGAATAATCGTCTTAACGCTTAAATATCTGAGTGCGGTTTTTTTTTTTGGTTTGTTTGATATGTTAACTGATTCGATCTAAAGTACAACACTGTACTTTGAAATATGCATTGATCTGTTATGGTCTACACGAGTTGTCTTCTATTTTTGACAAAGTTGATTAATTCAAATCGTAAACGACCTCTTTTTTGTTTTTCCTTTCGTAATCGTGTCATTAGACGGGTTTAATTGTTTAAAGCTGTTCAAATGATTACGTATTTAAAAATAGGATTCGAGTTCGTAAGAGCAGATAGTTAGTTAAAAAGTTTTTTATTAAAATTTATAATCTTTGATTTGAAATTTTAGGAGAATTATTTTAGAATTATAATTTTTTTTTAAAACAGAAAATTTTGACTTTTTTTTGATATATTTGTTAATAAAGTATTCTAATTTTAATATTTAGGAAAAGTTAAAATTAAAAGTAATATTACTTAAAATTATATATTAAATTAAAAGATAAAAATTTATATATAAAAATAGATAAAAAATTAAGGCATCGTTTATGAATACTTTTTTTTAACTCTTACCGTTACTTTTATGTATAAACTCTTTTCATTTTAATTACTATATAGAAAAATACTTTTTAGTGGTATTATTAGAGTTATTTTTTTAGTGATATTTTAATTTAATGATTTAGATTAAATTTGTAACAATTTAAATTTTTAATAATCTTAATAAAAAAATACTCTACACCTTACAATAACTGTATTTTCAAATACAACACAATCCTCTCATTTCCTTTCACCTGTAACTAATGTCTCTTCCTGTATATTTTTCTCGTAACCTCTTTTTATATGATGACCTATTTCTGTGATTATTTGAAAATGATTATTTTTTCTATGTTGTCTTCCTCCCTCCCCTTCCTCTTGTACATTTGCATATCCTTTTCACGTGACATTCTCTCACGCAGTCTTTATAAAGTTAGAAATATTGAGTTATATTTTGTTATGATTAAAGATATTTTAATGTTAAAAATATTAAATTGTAAAGCAAAAAATATTAAATTCTATACATCTTAAGTATTTACAAAAATTTTAAATTATATTTATATGTAAATTGAATAGACATGCATGTTATTATTGACTTTTTATTTTTTAAAATGCTCTCGTAAAGTGGAGCACACTTGTATGTTTTAAGATTATCTTTAAATGCAAGTTTTAAAGTAAATTAAAAAATACTATCTTAAGTAGATTTTTAAACAAATGAAAATAAAAAATAACATTACTAAAAAATAATTATAATGATACTTCTAAAAAATTAACTCTATAATTTCATTTTTATTCACAAAATTAATTTTAATTTCAAATTTATTTAATTTTTAAAGAGAAATAATACTTTAGTGGTATTATTAGAATGTCATTTTTCTAGTAATGTCACTTTTAAATGATCTAAATTAAATTTATTAATCATATAAAATAAATTTGTATAATTTCAACTTAATTATAGAAATCACGTATTTATAAGATTTTTCCTATATACGTTGAGTTATTACTTAATTATATGAAATAAGTATATCTATATAATTAATTAAATTTTTTAATATAACACTCCTTTGAAAATCCGTTCCCATTAAAATTTCACAAAAAAAATTCTTTATCAAACGCACCCTTCCTCGCGAGCCTGCGAAGCGGGAAAGGGGAAAGGTGCTCGTCCGCCTTTTCTGCCCCCGAATCCTCGATTTCTCGGCTCTACCAAAGGTGAGCGAAGCAGAATACAGCAAGTGCGATCGATGGGTCTGCTGTCCAACAGGTTTTCTCACCTCGATTGCGCGATGGAACCTTCATTTTGGGTTCCTGTCGAGTTTGATGGGTGCGTATTCTGTTCGCAGGGTAGGAAGGGAGAAGCTGAAGCCTGGGGATCACATCTATTCCTGGAGGACTGCGTACGCCTATGCACATCATGGTCTGTTCTCCTTCCACTTTTGTCTTCGTCGTTTGTTCTAGTTAATTTCTACTTTCTCTCTGGTCTGTTTGAGGGTTTTTTAGATTGCGCAACTGATTTTAGATGTCCGATTTCAGAATTCCCCATTCTCGTCGTGGATTCTGGAAACGAAATAGATTGGGTTTCTTGTATTTTTCTGTTTACTTTCTTGTTTTTGACCTTTTCGTGTGAAGAATATCAATTCGGTGCAACTGGGTTGAGGAGTCATTCACCGGATTTTCATTGTGTTAACCAAATCGGGTGTTGGGTTTTTCTTTCACAGAAATCGAAGAATCATGTAACTGCGGCTTAAATGGCTGCTGTTTCGTATAAAACGAACCATTCCTTTGTCGTAGGTGTGGTGTATTAGAGGAGATGGAGGTCATGACGATGGCCTCCTGTAGGAGAGTTCTGCTCAATAAAAATATTGATCATGTTTGGCTATATACATGAAAACATGCTTGCCATAGAAAGCTTAAAGGTCCATGAATATAGGAAAAAAAAACGACAAAGTTCAGTTTCTCTGCATTTCGATACCCAATAATATATAACTATAAAGTTCTAAAATTTACAATTATATAAAGAATCCTACTTATGGACGGACATTGAGGAACCAATTTGACCATTGCTTGAGACTGATGAGTTGTTTCATCTGCCGAGGAGGTTCTTCCCTATATTTCATTAATGGTGGTACATAATTGGAGGGAAGCCTGTATATAATCACTTTGTTAACTTGGAACATAAGGAGATAAAGTGCCTTTTATATACTTTTAGATTCATAATCTGATCATCCATGAGAACCACATTCAAAAAACCTACTATCAAAAATTTGTAGGTCCATGAATGCATAGCAAGTCATAATACATTGGCCATATTGAACCCTTCTATTGCTCCATGATTTTGAATATTTGTTGTGTCTTCACGAGAGCAGCTTTTAGGCTTTGACGATTGACAAGTTCCATAATGCTGCTCAATTCTATGCTCCTCCTTTTTGACTTGTTTGATTCTCAACCACTGTTCAATAAAAGGACATTTGATTCTCAACTTCATGTTATGACGTAATCTTTAGGTCACTCAATGTTCGAATTCTCAATTTATTTCTTTTTGGTAAGGGTGTGAAAAATGTGTAGCATCCTCTCCAAATTTTCTGATGTGTAATTATTGCATTAATTCTGTGCACTAGTAGAAAAACCATTTTTACCAGGGTCGGAACCCTTGATAAAATCTCTTCAAAACTGTGGGGGTCCTACTTGTTGGCTTTTGTTTTCTGGCGATTTCTCCAACTCTCAACTTTATAGGCATTGGGAATTTTTTAGCAAGGGTTGGAATTGTTGGCATAGGTGGGAATCTTTAGGAAAACCTATTATAAATTGTTCAAGGGAGTGTTAAACTTCAGGCCTTGTTTATTTATGAGTTTTCTATTGTATATTTTTGTTTTTCATTATGCACTGCAACGGTCTATAATAATATTTACTAAATAATTTTAATATGTTATACTAAAAAGTCATATCAAAATACTTACATTGTAAATTATATAAATTTTTTTTTAAATAATTTCATTTCATCTAATTTTACCTACTATTGTGAGGATGAGGAACATTGGAAATTACATGAAGATAATATGAATATTATGCAATAATAACCCACACTATATTATATTCAATGACAATTTATATCGTACTACCTGAGAATTACAGGTGCAGGGATTGATAGATACATGATATTACCTTACTGAAATAGAAGCATTATAATATCATCCCCTACCTAATGAAGAGTTGAATATGGATTTCTTTGTAGGATGTGTTTACTCTTGAAATGAGAAAAACAGATACAGGGTTGTTCAGGTCCTCCATTTTTTTACCCATGGGTGATTTGAGTTTTTGTTGGAATTAATTATTGATTAACAGAGACAAGTCATTTTTGCTGGTCTGCTTTCACAACAGGCATATACATCGGTGAGAATAAGGTCATCCATTTCACAAGGGGACGAGGCCGAGAATGGGGGACCGGTACATCGCTCGACCTCCTCCTCGTGAGCTCCGGGCCGTCGTGTGCCGGTGCGCCGTGCCCCGGTTGCTCGGACCAGCGTAGGGAGACCGATGGGGTGGTGGGCTCTTGCCTCGACTGCTTCCTGTGCGGAGGCGTCCTGTACCGTTTCGAGTACGGTGTCAACCCCGCCCTGTTCATCGCCAAGGCTCGTGGCGGGACGTGCACGCTCGCGGCGGCGGATCCGGCGGAGGTGGTGGTCCACCGGGCCACCCACCTGCTCGACAGCGGGTTCAGGTGCTACAACGTGTTCACCAGCAACTGCGAGGACTTCGCCATCTACTGCAAGACCGGGCTGCTCGTGGTGGAGAATGGGGTGGTGGGTCAAAGCGGGCAGGCGATATCGATCATAGGTGGGCCGGTGGCGGCTGTGTCCTCGACACCGGTGCGACTGCTGACGACGAGCGTGTACGGGATGACACTGGTCGCCGTCGGAGTCTACTGTGCCAGCCGCTACCTGGCGGATATCGGTAACCGAAGGGATGTGGTGAAGGTGGCGGTGGAGGACCTGACCTCCACTCTTGCCGCTGGGAGGGTTCGGCTGGCGGAAGTGCCGCCGCCGCCACCCAATTCGGGATGACGGAATGCTCTCCTTACCGAGGGGCTTCTTGTATCTGCTGTATTCACCACCGTATAATTATATGATACCGATAAGACCGCTCGTGTGTCAGCTATTTCGGCGTTTGTCATTATTGTTGATAATGATATGGATTAACCTCCAAAATCATGCCAGACTTTTACGATTAAACTTTGATGATTCCAAACTCATCCAAAAAAACATTCATCTCATTGGAGTGTTTATTTATTATTAGAGCGCGTTAAGATTATTAACAACGAGACAACCGAGAAATTGATCATTAAACGACGGAGAACGGGCCATGGCGGGGGACCTCAACATCGTGCAGAAGCACGGCAAGGGGAGGGTCCGGGTCGCGCGCGTCTGGAGGACCCTCGACGGCGACGTCGTTGCCGAATGGAACGTCACCGTAAGCCTCTTCTCCGACTGCGTCCCGGCCTACACCGTCGGGGACAACTCCGCCGTCGTCGCCACCGATAGCATGAAGAACGCTGTGAGCCGCTCTGTTTTCCCTTTCTTTTACCAACGCACTAGCTGATTAGCTGCGATTCCCCTGTTTCACGCTCCGAAATTCCATAACTTAATAGTCCCGTCAGGGTTTTTCTTACGTTGTTGGGTGTACTCGATCTTTAGGTCTATGCGAAGGCGAAGGAGTGCTCCGGCGTCGTCTCCGTCGAGGAGTTCGCCCTTCTTCTCGCGAAGCATTTCACCGACTTCTACACGCAGGTGGTCTTGTTTCTTTTCCCTCTGTGTTTGGGGATATCCACTGATTTTACTCTTTTACTCTAGAAATGGGGAAAAAGATAGATTTTTAAGTAAATAATTTTGAAATGAAAAGAAAAGAAAAGAAATAAACTTAAATAATAATTTTGATAATATAATAAATAAATTAAAAAATATAAATATTATCGCGAAAATAAAAATATTTTTAAAAGTCAGATGTAAACGATGGGTTATTCAAGGAGTGTGGTGATGGTAAAAAAAATGATGTATTAATTTAAAATCGCAGGTGACCTCGGCGATGGTTCAAATAGCGGAGAAGCCATGGGTGCGTGTCGCCGTTGAAGGGCGGCCTCATGTTCATGGTCTGTTCTTGCTCTCCTTCTCTTGTATCTAACTTATAGCTAACGTCTGTGATGTTGGAAAGCACATATATATTTGTTAAAATTTTATTTTAAAATTAATTAACAGTGAATGGAAGAATTATTTATATTTTAAGTTTAAGTTTATTTCTTATATTTATTAATGTGAAATTATTTTAACAAATTAAAATAGACTGAATTTAATATATAAAGAATTCTTTCACTCATTTTTAATTAATTTTAAGATAAAATTTTAACATGATATCAGAATAAATTCATGTATATTGATAAATATAGAAAATAAACTGAATTTAATATATAAAGAACTATTTCATTCATTACTAATTAATTTTGTGATGGAATTTTAACAATATTCATTTGCACACTTTGTTTGATTGAGCATAATCATATCTGTATCTATCTATCTATATACATATTTCTCTATCAGACTGGGGACTTTCAGAGCTGCCATTCTTGTTCTACGTACTACGCATCTTATGGATGTCTTAGCGTGAATAATACTAGTTGTTGAAATATAATATCGAATTCTAGGGTTCACCCTTGGATCCGAGAAGCACACGACGGAAGTGAAAGTCATGGAATGTGGAGCTTTGCAGATAAGCTCGGGAGTGGAAGGATTGGCACTGCTGAAAACAACACAGGTCAGCATACGACGTTTTCACCTTTACAAAAAGAACATCATTGGTCGTGTTTTCCAACTTGCAATGGACTTTCACCTCATAAATGTGCATGCATTTTTAAGTGATGAATAGATGTTCATGTATTTATTTACATGTAGATTGAACTGTCTGCATCCCTGTTAGCAAATATGTATGCCCAAATATCGAATCAAACTTGTTGGCTGATTCTTCATGGTGTTGCATGCAGTCCGGTTTTGAAAGGTATTATATGGACCGATACACCACTCTTCCAGAGACCAAGCAGAGGATGCTTGCAACAGAGCTTACTGCTTCATGGAGGTTCTTCTTTCTTTTTACTCCTTTCTACCTCATAAAATTTGTGTTGAACATGAATGAAAATAGATGGTATTGCATTAGAGCAACAAATATTCATCTGCATCTGTATGACTGAATGCCAAATGGCTAATCACTCACCAGCTACTTTTAAAATTTGCATTTGCATTTGTACCACACAACGCCCTAGATGTCGAATTGGTAATTGACTAGTCTCCCCTTTTTTCTGACAATTTTGGTTTTCTATTTTCATTTTTATTTTCTGACTTTCTGATGTGTACAAATAGATCCTGATATGTAACATTGTTGGATGAACTGCTATTTGTTCCGTTTTTGTATTGTCTAGAAACATCATGCAGTTGCTGAACCAAGGCTCTTCTAGTTTTAATGATAAGGCCTGCGTCATGGCTTATATATCAACATTATTTCTAATTTAGTGTTTTCTATGAAAATCAGTTATCAGTTCAGGCATCTCTCTGATCTTGATGTCAAGCCATTTTGTTTCTCGAAGTTATATCCGGAAGTGAAGAAGACCCTGGTAGATTCCTTCTTTGGTTGCCCAAAGGTTGGAGCATACAGCCCTTCTGTTCAGAGTACACTTTATCTGATGGCAAAGGCTGCTCTGAGCAGGTTCTTTGGTTTCATCTGAAGCAAGGAACTCACGTCATTATTGATTATTTGATTAGGCACAATATGTTGCCTAATATGAGCTCTCCTCTTGAATCACCAGGTTCCCTGATTTAGAATCTATTCAACTCAGCATGCCAAATCTTCACTTTTTACCCGTTAACATAGCTAAAGGCAATCAAAGTGTCGTAAAGGTGGGTTTTTTTTTCCTTTTCTAGCTTCTAAAGATTGTTGTCAAGTGGGAACTTGTTCTGAAACAACGTATTTAAGGCATTACTTTTTTGGGAATTTCCGCAGTTTGCAGATGATGTATATCTACCAACCACTGAGCCGCATGGGACAATAGTTGCAACTCTGACTCGCACAATGTCAAAGATGTAAGAATCCTATGTTTCCTCTGCATCATAACCTTGGTTTGCCAGCTGAATCTTGCAAATTCCTTGGATCTAAATCATCTCTGAACCCCTTTTGATCGAGATAGTAAGTAGTATGTAAGTGAATAAGGGATTGAAACAAAACCATGCTTTCAGGTCGTAATCTTATTTTCCCTGTGCTCTTCGTACAGCCTTCAGTTTTTCGTACCATATGCACCATTATCTTTGTCCATTTAATATTGCAATTGCTTAAACGTGGGTTACTTTGGAAGTAGTGGTGGCAATAGATGGCAGCAAAGTGCGTTATGGAAGTAATATACCTATTTTCTGAATTTTGGTATATAAAATATACGGTAAAAGGAGAAAATGAAATCAGCTTAACTGTAGGAATTATAATTAAGGACATGTAAATGCTAAATTGTGCCTAATTATATTTTATATCATTACTGTAAAGGTCTTTCACAAAATATGATTTTTTTAATAGATAAACTTTACCTGTGAATGTGAAGTTCTGTGGGTATACAAAAAATTCATTAAATTCAATTTATTAGCCATCATATCTTTAATAATCTTTTAAGTGCTAAAAGAAAAGCCAGTGGTCTTGATTCAAAACACAAAAATGCCATTAATTATATTTGAAAATACAGACCAATTTCTCTAGAGGTACCTTTAGAAGCTTCCCAAAAGGCACATCTATTCCTTTATAAATACAGGGAAGGGAAAAAATAAAATAAGTATTAAATTATTAAATGCTTATAAACACATAAAATTCACTTAAATTAAATGAACATCAATCGCTGATCTAAAGGAAATTCACTAATTTTCGTTAAATTTAAATCATTGATTCAGCAACGAGAAAATCTTGATACATGGTAAAAAAAGAAGAAGATTAACTAACTATAAATTTAAATTTAAATTTAGAAATTGTTGATAATAAAATAAGAGACATCTCTGAAGGAATTCCATGGTAGTACCTATAGCGACACTTTATGCTAAAAAAATACAAATATTTTCAACCACCATTCTTTCTATTCACACAAGATTAGATTATCCAACGTAAGGCATCTATTAACCGTTTGAACTAATGAAAAATAAAAAACTACATAAAATTAAAATAACTTGGTTGATTAAACGTCACAATACTAATAATTATCTTTAAAGTTCAAATCCTAAAAAACTTAAAAACCCTACCATTATCAAAAACCAAAAAAAAGCCACTGCCATGAGGCTTAAAAAGTAAAGATACCTACAAATGGAACCGAAACTGATGGCATGAGGCTTAAAAAGCAACATGCACAAAAGAATTTTGTAGCACTGAGCTTTACTCCATCCATAATTGCACAAGCTTAAAGGAAGCATGTCCCTTCAAACAAAGTTTAGTTCACCGAATGAAACTTGTAGAACTGAAAAACGATCGGGGCATGTGCTTACAATCCCGCTACCAAAGGAAATCCAAGGTAAGGTAGACGACCGGGTAAATACCAACTGCCCATATTATGTATGCTTACTGTTGACACTAGAACGTCTGTGGATCCATCAAGGCAGGCAATCATTATTCCAAAGCTTCTGCATATAGCTCTATTTATTCAACTCGTCCGACTGCAAATTTTTAGAGAAAACCTTAAAAACTTCCTCATAAACTGGTTTCTTAAATGCCACCACCTAAGCATGAAAAGCAAATCACAAAAATCAAGTTCACACACTTCGGCTAAAAAGATTGAAGTTTTTTATTTAGACGAAGGAGACGGAGTAGAGGTAATTCACCAGTTCAACTACTTGCTCTGGTGTCATCCAAGACCATTCCCCAAACTCGGCCCTTTCAGTGTCGTCTCCATTGAGATTAATCTCTTCCTCCTTTCCAAGAAATTTGAAAAGAAACCTAAAAGAATATAGGCAATAAATTAGACATGGTCTTAAAATCTAAATGACGAGAGAGGCAAAAAGTACTTCATGGAATTATGGTTCCTTATAGATGGAAGGTACAACTAAAATAAAAGTACAGCTTCAATCAAATTCAAAGCAACTACAATATTCACTCCCTTCATCCTCTATGAAATAAAAAAAATTTCTTCCAAAGTTTGCGTCCTCCTCATCCTCTTCTTTATTGTCTTCACATTCTGGAAATGGAAGGAGGGCTACTACAGTCAGTGCAGGCGAGAAATGAGG
The DNA here is from genome assembly GCA_024699675.1 of Amphibolis antarctica. Lineage (NCBI taxonomy): Eukaryota > Viridiplantae > Streptophyta > Magnoliopsida > Alismatales > Cymodoceaceae > Amphibolis > Amphibolis antarctica. Next base: position 17,350 of record JAMKPZ010004442.1, read on the forward strand.
GACAAAAGAGTGCTCTAGGGTTTTTTCATTGTTTTAAAGTTTAAAAATCGTAAAAAAACCTTATATGAGTTTTATCACCAAAGATTTGCCTAACCCACCTCTAATAGATGCCCAACCTTTGGGTGTCCTTGAAATTCCATCAGGGTGCCTGCATCAACAAACTTGCCCCTAACAGTGAAATACTGGCGGATCAAGGGAGGGAGACAGCTGAGATCAATTTTATTTTGAATAAGCGTACTTTAGGAGGTGTGGCATGAATGTGCTTGGTTATTAATCTTGATGTGGTTGTGCCCATTGGGGGATATTATTTCCTCTTATTACCCTTTGGTTCACATAGATTGGGAGAAATAATTGTGGTTTCTTTGGACCATCAGAATTATTGACATTAGAAATTAAATCGTCAATTCAATGAATAAATCGTCTCCTGATCAAAAAGTCCATGAGCACTAATCTGTGTTTTAATTCCAATAACAAATGGTAAGAGAGAGAACATAACCGTAACACTTGTGATGTCCTACTCCCTTCCGAAAGAAGGAAGGAAATCATCTTCAATCCCACCTTGCACAAATAACAAGAGAATCTAAAAGTCAAGAGTATATCTATTTGTCATCTAATTTGACCTATTTCAATGATCTAGCCAAACAAGGCAATAGCCGACTCCCTGCTACATTTATGATTAGATTAACTATGTTATCACAGTTTTATCCAGTATGTTTGGCATCCATTAAATTCAGGCAAGCACCAGTAATTTTTCTCGCTAATATACTGCTAATGTTGTTCAGATGGGCATGAAAACTCAATTACCTTTCCTCCCTAGATGATAACCAACGAACAACTTGCAAAAAAATAATATGTCGTCATGTAGATGTAATAATAAAAGCAAGTTGAGAAGTCAATGCACACCATTTCTGTGCTTGGCCTTTCCAATTTGAACCCCATAGCTTATTCAATTTTTCTCTAGCATCTGGAGGGAAATCATAGGTCAACCAATATGGAACCTACACAAATGCTAAAGAAATATATTCAGATAAATTCTAAATAAGTGTCAAGCAAACAGCAAGATGAATAAGTTCCAAAGATGAACAGCTTCAACATTAAACAAACACACTGCAAATTTAGTACAAATGGGGGTATATATTCTAAAACAGAGTATCATCAGAAAAACAGTTAAAGATTGAGTACAAGTCAACCTCGGCAAGTATCTCAGCTGATGTTACTCCAGTTTCTTCTCTTAACTCCCTCAAGGCTGCATCACGAGGATCCTCTCCCTTGTCCACACCACCCTGGGCATAAGTTGTTGAATAAGAAAATAAAAGAAATGATATTAAAAGAAATACAGATGAAATTTGGATGTGGGTGCTATACATTGATTAAAATCTTATCTCAATCTATTTACAGTTCCTAATACTTGTTAAACCAAACAATATATAATTACGTGTACTTTCAGTATATCTTTCATAAAAATAGAGAGTGTACAATAAAAATAAAAAATATTATATTTAAAAATGCAAACTACGTAACAAAGGTACCAAAGCTTAAATGTCCAAGCATCGTTTACATAAATTGGTGAATATCAATATATGGCTTAAGATATTCAAATGAGGTCATTTGAATATTAATTTGAAAGCTTTAGACACAAAGTCAAGTTTGATCTATATTTATATTCCCTGTATATAAGACTTTTGAAAATGCCATGAAGAAAATATATGATAAACAATATGTGTACATCGGTTATCTTGGTTTTCTCTCTCTTTAGGCAAAAACGAGTTGAATGATGATATAAGTATATAAATAATTCATATAAAATATAAGTAGTTTTTGAATATGAATATGTGATATCATATGGCACAATGGTTTTACCCTTTTCGTTACCATTTTTGATTTATTATAAAAAGGAAACGTCCACATGCTCTCCAACCTAATTTGGAAGAGGACGTAAAGTCCCAACACAACAAAGCCCTCCATTTCAAATTCTAGGGATGGCTCAAATTCTTGTATTAGGTCCTCATTATATAGTAAATATTTCAATATAATTAAGGGATTAGGTCAGTTAAAAATACATATATCTATCCATTTATATATGTTACGAAAATACATAAAATAAATATAAAAATATTAAAAATACCTTTTAGTTTGAAACCCAGAACATTGCAATAATCAAGAGTAAATGAAGAGAAGATACTCGTATTTCTAATCCATGAAGTTGGATAAAGGTACTAATTGTTGTGTTTTATTCAACATCTAATCAAGAAAACTTAACTCCTTTGGAGCCTTGATACCTAACAATGATTTCTATTACACATCTACATGTTTATGATACAGCAATAGGAGTTTGATTGCTACTATAAATAGTAAAAGCAATTTGGCGAAGTAATACATGAAGGGATCACACTTATTTTTTATATTGGCTACCTAATGGTAAAGATAATCCAAGAAAAACAGCTTAGCCGACATTAAAATATTTTATTAATAATATTACGAAAATTCCCTAAACATTTTCCTTAAATGGTAGATTCACATTGTTCCCTACTAATATCAAGTTCGAAATTCATTCATATGAGTCTAAAATACAGTTCTTAAACCGGACAAATGCAGCCTATGGCAAACTTGTAGTTACAATCAGTAAACAAAATGAGGGTGCGCATTGGGTAATGATAAGTTTTCTTCATTATATCTTGGAATTCATCGGTATGAATTGCAATAAACAACTTTTCCATCCGGGAAAGTAAGGCAGAGTACAATTAGATCCTCCTCAAATTCCACATTGGCACTCTATTTCACCTATTATATAAAATAAAATAATATACAGGAGAATAAAATGAATATAATTTTGATTTTCGTTAACTCGCTGAAGCATTTTGACCACTATCAAATGTTATCTTTGAAATAATTGAACAAATAAATATATGTCAAAACAATATTGCCAAGCATTTCTAACAATGATACTTTTAGAAAGATTAGATATTGATAAAAAAAATTTGATCAAATTATCAAGGTAACAATAAGTTATGATGCCACAAGAATTAAGATTTGCCATCAGATCAAAGAGATGGTACCATAGAACACTTCTCCACAGTTTACCCCATCATCACCACATACACAAAAAGAATTGTGTAGAATTACCTGAGGCATCTGCCAAGTGTTAGGGATATCAAGCCTTGAAGCCGTGAATATCTGCACATTACAAACATAAAAAGAGATGGAAATCATAAAACTACTTAGAAAAGGAATTCATATGAAAATAGTATAAAAAACATTCATCCAAGACGAGCACAAAAGTGATAAAAAACATCCAAGATTTATCACCGATTACGCCAAGTTATATGAATTTCTCCTAATATATCATACCACAAAAACGCACTTCAACCTTATTACTTGATGAAATGAAATGAAAATAAGTGAACGCATAGAGCTAGATTATGTTACAAAACCAGAAATGCCAACATTTGCAGACACTGTTGTGAATCACCAACAATATCACAGTCATTTGATCAGCGTGAAGCAATAACACCGACGATTTTCAATATTTGGAGATTGTAAGGTGTAAAAAATAAAAGAAAAGTCGGACAATCACAAGTGAGTTAGAGGATCAAACCCTAACCTTTTTGGAGCAGGGGTTCATGAGGCATATCCCAACGTTCTTCCTGTAGTCCTGTGGAGGGACTTCCATGGTGACAAGGTTCGAAGTGGATCTCGAAGACGGATTAGCGCAGAGGTTGTCGACGATCGGGGAGACGCGAGGGCAGGAGAAGCAGCGACGAGGGTTGGGAGGGTGGGATCCGAAGAGGAACGTAGCGGCGACGCGGCCAAGAGACAGAGATACCATTACCCTGCCGTGTCGTGTGGACCTCACGCTGGAAATTTAAATTTTTAAGACGAAAATATTAATGGTATTTTTCATTTTTTGAAAGTGGGCAAATTATCTTTAAAAAAAGAAATATCTGTCTATATTTTTTTAAGTTAAAGATGTTATAAACAATATAAAGCTGGGTAACAATCAATATCACAAAGTCCAAGAGATCAAAGCGAAGAAAATATCAAAGATAAAAAACAAGGCCAGTAATCAAAATATAGATGATTAAAGATGAAACAAATAGATCAAAGACCAAAAACAACCAACTGAAATACACAAAACACAATTAGTTGTTGAGATCATTAACTCTTGCATCTCATCGGTTCATGAGCAGAGACCAGTATCAAGATCTACATTAACTCCTACACTATCTGGGCACAAGAAGATGAATGTGAATCCACTTTCTATTTAAATTGAATGTCATTAACAAGATTTCAGTCTTCATCTTTGAAAGAATAAAAAGTTAAGTATGAGCAAAGTTAAATTTTTTAAAGATTATCAAGTTAATAATCTCGAAACGATCGAAGAAGATAGTGCGATTTCTGTGAAGTCTAAGATAACTAAAAAAATGGGAAAAAAAAAGCATAATCTAAACAAATTTGGAGAAGTTATTTTTATTTTTATTTTTAAAGTGGAGAGAAAGTCGTCGTCAAAGAAATTTTAATAAAATAATTAAATTAAATTATTCGAATGCAAACTTATTGCTTATATATCATCGGACATCCGTTTTTGTAAAAAAGAAAAAGTGGCATGCTGGTAATTTGAAACATTTCAATGGCCCGCAAGAAAATAACCTTAATAAAAAGATGATAAATTTTTACTTCGATTGAATAATTATTAGCATTGATTAAAGATCTTAAAATTCACTAAATTTTAATCACTGACTTTCAAATGAAAGGATAACAATAAATATTAATTAGATTAAGCTAAAATTTTAATATATATTAGATTATAACACAGATTAAATAACTGCATAAATATTCTTTAATTTTGAAAATAAAATAATTTTTTTAAATGGGTGCCCTTGGAAAATTCCCTAGTTGCACCATCAGCAATCCTGTAGCGCTGTTGAAAACAAGCAAGTTTTTATTAAATAAATGTTTGAAAAACTTCTCAGAAAATACTACTGTATTTTTTATAAGTACGTGAGAAGGCCGATTTTCTCATCTGTCTCTCTATTCTTCTCTTACCGGTCAACTTTGAAAAAATTATATTTATTCAAAATTAGAAGAAACTTCTTCTAGAACAATAATACCTCTCATGCCAAAAAAATTTCGCTTATTTAATTGGCATTCATTGTGTCGTCCTGTTGGTGGGCTTAGTATCATTCATGTTAGAAATTTCTTAAGAGTAAATTAATTTCTAAATTATTTCAATCCCTTAATCCTTGATGGTGTCGAATTATTAAATCTAAGGCGTTGTTTGCTTCGGCTTTAAATTTAATTTTAGATAAAATTTTAATGTTATAAATTTGTACTATATTAATTATTATATAGTTTTAATTTTATTTATTTTACTTATTTTAGTTTTAATTTTATCCAACTTTCAAAACTAATTAGGCTCTTCTTAAGCAAGACCAAAGTACTTATCTTCTAAGGATGTTTGTAATTTTTTTGCAGTAAAGTATTTTCCAGATTTACCTTAAAAATTATTTTTAAATTTTTCAAAAAATTATTTTTCGGGTGCACAAACAAACTCAATATCTTTACTTGTTTTTGTAATTTTGATAACTTTGGTAACTTCCTTGATTTTGTACTTTATAATTGTAAAATCCATGCCTCTCTTAAACCTTGGGAATTTATTATATCAGCTTTTATTATAACATTTGACTTTGTAAAAATAATTTTATTTTCAGTAATACTCAACCCAATTTAACTCCTTTTAACCTTGTAAATTTTTTATTAGATCATTTTGCCTCTTGTACTCTTTTGATTTGCATGTTATTAATTTTGATGTTTAATTTCTCTCTCACAACGATGTAGACATTGTCATTGATAACAATCTCGTAACTCTAACTATTGATCCTGATGTATTACTTTATTAAAGAGATTTTTCGGATAATGTTGTTGAATGATTTCTGATGTATTTGGTGCTAATATATATATTTTTTATATGCCAGTATTGACTGAATTTTTGCCTTATTTATTATTTGTACTTTAATTTTTTGTACTCGACTCTTTTACTCATTTGAAACCTTAATTAATGTATCTATATCATTCTACTATTTTTTAAAAAGAAAGTACATGAAAAGGTACAAAGTAGCTGTATAAATCATATTATCAAAAAACTATAAGTATACGGTGAAATTTTCATTTCAATGAGATAATTAGGGAAGAATTTGTGTATTTAGAATTAATAAAAAATTACGTAAAAGATGAAAATTTTAACTAAATTTTTTATTATTTCACGTAATTTTATATTAATTCTAAATTCAGGTATAAAAATCCACTTGAAATTCAGGTATCAACCGTGTGTTAAAAATATATTAAAAAGAGTATAACTCACGTTAAATCAAAAATTTAATACATTGCACATTACACCTTAAATCTATGCATTTATCTAAAGACAAGCCATCGTTGTTCTCTGTGGAAGAGATGAATGCTGACAATTAATTTTAAATTAAACTCGGACAAGGCATCGTTATCTCACACAAAATTTATTATTTACGGATAATTAATTTTAAATTAAACTTTCGCCATTGGAAAGACAAATGCCGAGCAGAGTATGACGCTGATCGAGGTTGAGGTGTGGGCATTACCTTAGCTGTTAATTTTAAAAATTATATAAAATTAAATTAAAAATAATTTTTTAAATAATATTAAAATTATATAATAAATTAAAAATTTATATATAAAAATTTAATGATACATGTTATTTACGAATACATCCTGTCTATTTTTTAATCGTTGATTCTGGGTTAAAACTCCCGTTAGGCAAATCTCATTGATTAAGTGACATTTGAATTTATATATTTTTTAGGTTGATATAATTTTTATGTAAATTTTTTTGTTTTTTTTTTATCGTAGTTACAGTGAAAATTATTATTATTGTTATATTATTTATTAAAAAATATATTTTACGTAATAAAAATATTTACAAATTTCATAAGAAAAAAAATCATACTTTGTATCGATATCTGTCGTATTTAGATTTTTCTTTAAAAAAATCGTGTAATTACTTTTATGTCCTCTGTGCATTAATTTTAGATGCCCATATTGTCATGTCATCTACCGTTCTACTTAAATTAATAAGTAAAATTAAGATATTTATATTATTTGTAATTTTTTTTTACAAGTTAATTAATTTTAATGAAGTAAAATCTATAAATATTGAGTAATTTTTTTAAATTTTTAAAATGTTATTAATATCATTATTATTATATAAATTTTAAAATATATATTTTATTATTTAAATTATTATATAATTGTAACTTTATTTATAAAATTAACTTCATCTTTATTTTTTTAAAATTTTCGAAGTTAAAAAAAATCATGAATAATGCTTAGATGTACTCAAAGTTTCTTAAAATTATATCTTTTATTAAAATTTAAAGAATAAATATTTTCCTAGTAAAAAACTTAATGCAACATTTGAAACTTAAAGTATCTTTTCTACGCTATTGAAAATTATAGTTTTTTTAAATTAATGTAAATTAAATTAAAACTAAAGAGTCAATAACACTCATTCGAAATAACAATATAAAAAAAAGAGAAAGGTCAAAAAATTGCCAAAGAAGGAACCATTAAAGTATTAAACCACGACTCGAAGACGTCAAATATTAATAAATAGATAAATAAGTGAAACGCCTCTTTCAATAACGTTGACTCAGCAAATACTTGTATTTAAGTCGACATTAAAGGGGACATGTGTCTTTTAAAAATTAATAAAAATAAAATTTAAAATTTTTTATTATTAAAATATTAAAAATTTAGAAATAAAATTTTTTATAAGATCATTTGTATATCTTATAAAAATTTTAAAAAATTTATATTTAATTTTTTTAAAAAATATTCTAGATTTTTATCAATTTTAACGATGAAAAAAATTTAAAATTTATTTTTCTTTAATTTGTAAGAAACACAAATCTCCTGTAAAAGTAATGAGAGTTTAAAATTTAGAAAAATTAAAAAAAGGTTACGAGATTTCCGTACAATCAAGAAAAAAGCAAAAACACAACAAACCAAACCGATTTAGAAAAATTAAACTTGAGATTAATATTAAAGTTAATAAGTATTAAAGAGAAATTGTCTTCTAGAATATTTGTGATTTGAACAAGAAAAATATTTCAAAAAATAAAAATTAAGCTGTAATTCACAAAAAATATACTTGATAGATTCAACCTATGGTTACAAGCAACACAAGTGTCTTTTTTGAATTTCAAGCAACACAAATGTTCCGAGAAAACTTTACATATATATATTTTATTATGATAGTGATTTTCTGCTTCACTTCAAGAATTTCTAAATATAAATAAGGTTAAATATGTTACTCTACTTTCAATAGATGACAGAAAGTATAATGTGTAAATATGAATATAAATAAATTTTTACCATCAAAGTGGTATGTTTTAGCAGTTGTAAAACTTTTTTTAAGATTTTAGGTTTAAAACTTTGCTCACGAAAATACTATTAAGATCTTTAATAAATTTAGAATTATATTTTTTAATACAATCTTAATGTACTAAAAAAAAACATAAATAATTTTCTGCTATTTTATATTTTTTACCGTTAAAAATATACAAAAGATGACGCGGGGGCTTTCGCGGCACGGTGCCCGTACCGTCGTCCTGCGGAGGATGCATCCGTCTGATATGCATGGATTTTTCTTTTTTTTAAAAAAACAAACCGAAAGGGCGTACGGGACAAATAGGGAGCGAAGACGAAGAAGGCCAGCGAGCAGAATCGAAGAGGACGTGCCAAGAAGACAGCTATCACCTGGAGCTGCTGCAGTCCCACTGCCACGCCGCTTTTCCAATAGTAGCAGAGCAGCAGCAGAAGAGGAAGAAGAAGAGGTGGAAGTTATATCAACAACCGCAAAGCCTTCCGGTTTGCAGGACATCGTCAAGGGATTCCAGGTCACGGCCGCCACCACTGCCGGTATCTGCTCCATTCGGATTGTTCTCCCAGCGAGAGCCGCGGGGGTGGACATTCGGTTGGACAAGGCATTTCCGTCCCTGACAGTGGTTTCGGCTGTTTCCGGCTGAGATCTGGCGCGGTTTGGGAGATTTGGAGCGAAATGCTTGATTTGTCATTGTCGGTGGAGAACTCTTTTGTTCCTTCTGTTTCGGTTCTTCTTCTTTTCTATAAATATAAATAAGTAGAACGAGAGGAGGAATATTTTTTCCGGAGCATGGAGTCGAGAATGGATCAGTACGAGGTAATGGAGCAAATTGGGCGGGGAGCTTTCGGGGCGGCACTTCTCGTGAACCACAAGCTAGAGAGGAAGAAGTATGCGGTCGTGGTTGTTGTTGCGGTTTCAGTTGTTTGCTTATTGAATTCTCCGCTGTCGGTTCGTCTTGGTTTATTTTCCTCTATGTTGGTCTCAGGTACGTCTTGAAGAAGATCCGATTGGCGAGGCAGACGGATCGATGCAGGAGATCTGCTCATCAAGAGGTATGCGAAATGGAGGAGAACCACCTTTCCACCTGTGGTGCCACGAACGTTCTAATTTGTGTTCTTTTTTTTTTTGGCCTTTCTTTGTTTTTGTTGGGGGTGGGGGAGGGGGGGGGGTTTACAGATGGCGCTCATCGCACGGATTCAGCATCCTTTCATCGTGGAGTTCAAGGAAGCTTGGGTGGAGAAGGTGCATTCACGGCTTTGATGGCTCTTTGTTTTAGAATATATGATTTATTTTTCTGTGCTGGCTTATGTTGGAGAATATATATCTCAATGTGTAGGGGTGTTATGTTTGTATTGTCACTGGATATTGTGAAGGTGGAGATCTGTGAGTGCCAGCAGACTTAGATCAGCGTAATATATGCACTAATTGTTTGAGGTTTCTTCTTCTTTTAATGTCAGCATCATTATTGTCTCTCTTTTAGGGCTGAACTAATGAAAAAAATGGGAGGGACATTTTTCCCTGAGGAGGTATAAGGATTTCTGTTTTTCAAATATATGAACTTTTTTTACATTGGTTTTCCTTGACAGTGATATTCTTAACAGAAACTCCTTAAATGGTTCACACAACTACTCCTGGCTGTCGAGTACTTGCACTCCAATTTTGTTTTGCATCGGGATCTTAAGGTTTGTTAGTTGTGCCTTAGATGAGCTACATAAGTTACGCCAATTGATCTCCAGAAGAGACTGATTACCTGTGAATTTTGTGGCAGTGTTCTAATATATTTCTTACAAAAGATCAGGACATCCGCCTTGGTCAGTTGTGTTTAGAAACCGCAGTTTTAGCACTTTTAGCTTGCAAGATGTGATTTCTTGGTAGGCTGCTTATGAATTTCCCATTTATCTGCAGGGGATTTTGGCCTTGCTAAGACTCTGAAGGCAGATGATTTGGCATCTTCAGTAAGCAAATGCTTTTCATTTTCTTGCAGTTGGTTCATTTTTTTCATGCAAATTGAATATAAGATCGGAATGGATGCTGTAGTAGAATTTGAGTAATTATGCTATATCATTGATTTCATCTTCGTAAATGATTTTGTTGGGTCTATTCACCTTGCATGGATAGAATTTTCATTAAGGAAAATGTATAGGCTGATAAACAAAACTTTTCTGGCAATAATAGAGTTAGGAACTGTGAACTATAAACTTGGACAGATCAAAGCTGTGCAACCATGACATTGACACAAATAAGCATTGAGTGGTATATCCATAACAGCAAGTCAACATGCAGGAGGATAAACAAAACAAAAGCCAATTGACATGCTAACCTCCTCAAAAGTGTGTTTGTTATGGTTTTAAACAAAAAAAAGTTAAACTCGCATCTCCATGGAGGCCTTAGGTTGTCTAAGGGTGTGTTTGGCAATCTCAATTCTACTCCAAATTCTATATTTTCCAGCTTCACTTCATTTTTACATAAATTCTCATTCTAGGCCATATTTTGATAATTGGTTTCTAAAAAAAATCTAACTAAAGTTTATGAGAAAAATGAATAGAAGAATCATCAGTTTTTTTAGGAGTCACATTTGGCCAAGACAGAAGGTGAATCCTCAAGCGAGCGGTCTCCTCCCAGCTTTCTTCATCCTTCTGAACTGTTGCTTATTGATCAAGAGCACTCAGTGGAGTTCAGTGCATAAACTGATTGGAATTCAGTGCATCTACAAAATATATTTCTCAGATTTTTCTGAGACGGAATAACTATCTTGCATTTCAGATGGGAATGTTTCTCTCTTATGCTCTTTGTTTATTTCAATTACATTGCAATAACATTTTTTTTAACTTCTAAATAACATATTGCAGTTTGAATGGGATGAATTTCTCAATGAGCCAACAGTTCTCTTTGATTAGTTATTGCTAATAGTTTGTATAAACTTTTTCAGGTGGTTGGAACTCCAAATTATATGTGCCCAGAACTTCTTGCGGACATACCATATGGTTTTAAATCAGATATTTGGTCCCTTGGTATGATCGTATGTTTATTTCATGCGTTGTTCTTAAGTGTCCAATAAAATGCCTTATTCATTCTTTGATTGTATACAATTCCTCAGGTTGTTGTATGTATGAGATGGCTGCTCATCGTCCTGCTTTTAAAGCTTTTGTAATATCTCCAACCTATATCTCTTCAGAATATTATTACAGCTCTTTTTTTATTTGATTACTTTCAAAAGAACCTCAAAAGACTCTGGTTGATAGGCTCAAATATTTTAATTCCTTAAACATTATCGTGGTTGAGCGAGTGTTGCATTCCACACTGATAAATACGATTGAATTTATTCTTAAATTCATTAGGAACTTCCAACTTGAAAAAAATCAAATTTTACAATATGAAAAAATTTAATAACTTGTAGAAACATGCACATACAATTTCCTGTTCATAATGTGACTACTTGATTATATAACCAGATTATTGTCAACATTAACTTCCTATTGCTGTGCTATTTACGTTTTACTAGTGAATAATATTAACTAGTATTTTTTTGGTTAAAGCATGTGCATTCATTGGCTATGTCCAATTCTAAACATTATAGTTGTTTTTTAATTTACTTAAAACTTGCTTGCACTATATGCTATTATCAAGGTTTTTTTTTTTTTTTTCACCATGACTAAATTTTAAATTCTGAACATTATAGTTGCTTTTTATGTTGAGACCTTCCTTTCTTTTGGGGACACGACACTTTATTTGCTTAAAAAAAAAATCTGCTTGCATTGTTTGCTATTATTATGGTTTTTTATTTTTCACCATAAGCATGCAAATTTTTACATTTAATTTTGTAAGTGGCAATTTGATTTTAATTTTTCAAAATCAATCATGAGGAATGACTAATGTCAAAAGTTGGCAACATGAATCATTTCTTTGTCAAAAGATGTAGGTCAGACCTAATACATTTGTGCAATTGGAAAATATAAATGTTACTCATCAGCCATTTGATTGTTACTCTTGAAGGGTGAGGTCTCAAATTTAAGTGCATGCATGTTCCTTTTAACTGAAAATCAGATCCAGCAATCACAGTTATTACTTATCATCATTTGCTTGCAAGTGATTAGCATTTGTTTACAGGATATGGCAGGATTAATAAGTAAGATAAATCGCTCTTCAATTGGACCTTTGCCTCCATGCTATTCTTCTTCCTTGTGAGTGAATTCTCTTTACTTCTTACACCCTTACGTTGTATTCAACTATTCATTATTTCTTAGCTGTTGGAAGTAGTTATTTTGGCTTTTGAGAACATCTGTTGCATATGCTTCAATATATACATTCCTTTTTGACTACGAAGTTGCTAAACAGAATCATTTTGTTATATTATTAAAGCAACCAAAAGAAACTTATGGTAGGCCATGAATGGAAAATAAAGATACCTGGGAACTCTGTTCAGAAAATATTTTTTGATCCACCCTATTAATCAAATTTATATCCTCATCAACTTTGTTTGAAATGGTGGAACATCATGCATTAAAGATAAAATAGAGAAAATGGTACAACAAAGTAGAGAAAAAGGGAAAAAAACGAAAGTAGAAGACAGCCAGACAGGAGCATAGGAAGATGGTTCCAACTTCCAACGAGGAACCATTAAAGAACTGAAGAATTGTAAAGTGAAAAATATGGTCTAGATCAAGGTTTTTGAAACTAAACCGGACATCAAACTGGAAGATTACTGGTTTTGGTTTAAAATGGTTTAACCAGTAGTTCAAACTGGTTGAATCAATGATGACATCATCATGATGTCATCTTTTAATAAATGGGTAAATGAAATTAACCGGTGAAAATTTTCAAATTTAGAAATTTTGTGAACTATACCACTGGAGGAAACTCTCAACCACCAGACATGGAATAGTGAGATCGTGGAATTTTTTAATGTTCCTTTCTTTCCATTTAGCGACAGTAGTCCCCAAGTAACAACTTTTATTCCCTGAACATGATTTGTTTCAAGCTATATGGTATATATCTCAGAAATCCATCATAGAGATTGACAACCAGTTCAGTAACATCAATCTTTTCCACCACTTAGCTTGCTCAGGGCACATGAAAAATAGATGTAATATTTTATTGCACTCCTTGCAGCAAAAAGTTGCACCTACTAGCAAGTTGCATCCAAAGAACAGAACTTTGGTGGGAGCATTGACAATCCATACATGTAGCCCACAAGATCCTCATCATTCAAGATTTTGTAAAAGGATTTCACAAAGAAAATGCTGTTTGATGTCCACTTCCAACTTATTTTGACTTCAACTCTTGCAGTAAGGGGGTACTGTCCTTTCCATCCTTTGAAGAAGCTCTGATAGCTCCTCTCTGTCTCACAGTTATGATGTCCGCAGAGTATTTCCAGCCTCTTGTGATATAGAATCTGATTGGAATTAATGTATGAAAGTGGAGGTTGAGAAGTGTTGATGTAGTAAAACCATTAATTCAGTTGTAGCTAGGCTGGCTTATTGGTAAGGATGTTTTGGCTGAATCAATTATTGCTGTAAAAGGAGTTCCCAACTTCCTGCTCACCTAAAGGGTGCATTTCATTTGAATAAAAGACAAATGGACTAGAGATACTTAATTGTAGGAAGCACCCACTGTTCTTGCCTTTTTGTTCATCTTCTTCAAGCTCCCTCAAGCAATTGATTGGTGTGAGAGTCTTGAGGGAGCCAATTCTGCTGCCACAATGAAGATTCAATAGCAAGTGCATGCCGTAGGAGTTATTCCTTAGCTTATACTACCACTTTGACAAAGATCCTATCAAGTTAGTATTAGAGTTGACAAGGGAGGATGGAAGCAGAATGAGCTAGAGGATTTCAAAATGTTGAACTTTTTGATGTAGGAGGAGATGGATCAATTTCCTCTTACACAAATAGTTGAGCAAGATCCATGTTGTTGTTGAGCAGAACCATTGGAATCTTAAGAATGAGCTTGTTGGGATTTCTTAGCTACTTAGAAGTTTTGGAGGTTGTGGAGATTGGTGGAAGAAGATAATTGAAAAGCTGATCTAGTTGTGAGAAGGGGTAGGTTTCAATAATTCAGAAGAAAAATGAAATAAATTTCCCTTTATGGCCTCAGCAAACAAATTTCCACATTATGATGTAAGGGATATCCCCAGCAATGATTGTATTAGGTTGAAGCTTATTTTTCTCTTCCACTAAAGAGGGCTTGCAATCAATGCATTATAGTCAAACATTCCAAACTCCTTATAGTCAAGGTCCTCATCAGAAAATCGTGATAGGAGATGTGAAAAACTCTTTGAGAGTATGGTTCATTTGACCTAATCATAGCCCATTCGCTTCACCTATGATCTTGCTGAGGTAAGAGTAGAATACTTGGAGGCTGTGTATTGAGCATGGGAACCTGAATTCATAAATACTCAAAGATAAATATCCTATGTACTTACTAAACTTGTTGGACGAACGACATGTAGGTATGTTATTTACTAAGCTAGACTAAATGTCTAGTTAGCACTAAGGATAAATGTCTAGTTATTTACTAAGCTAGACTAAACTTGACCTGACTTTCTACCCTTACATTTTGTAGCCTGAACTGGCAAAGTTTGATTGTGCTATTGACTGACGTGGTTTGGTTGGGTGGGCTATGCTAGGCCATCACTTGGAGGTGGTTGGGCTGTGCCAACATGGCATGGTTTTGACCCGCAGGCTAGCCCAACACGAGGTGAAATTTATTATAATATATTATTATTAAAATATAATTAATCAATGATTGTGATGTAGAGCAATGGTAAAGTTCTATTACATTAAACTAAATGGTCATGGGTTTGAATATCAGGTTTAACATTAACTTTTTTTTAAAAAAAATAATTATTAATTGTCTTGCTTAGGGTTTGAATTGAACAGGCCCATGTCATGGGTCATGTTTGGACTACATCAAATCATGATTGTGTCAGCCTAGCATGACACAAATAAATATCGGGCCAACAAATATACAAACTAGCATGACCCATTGACATTTATATCCAAAGCTTGTTTAAAGAAGTTCATATTTGTATTTTGTTTGATGATGTTATTTTAGTTGGTGGAACCTGACCAGGACATTTGCAGAACCTGAAATCCACTTTCTAGCTACTAGAATAACACTAATTCCATGCAAGGTATTCTAAATGTTGATTTAGTCTGGAATAAGAAGAATATTTGAGCCATAACATCTTTGTAGATGGAGATGGCAAATTCACAAAAGATTGAAGTCATCGTAGACTAAACGTAGGACTTCAAAGGATTCCAAAGGATTTCTGGGATTAACACACTGTTATAGGAAATTCATAAGAAATTATGCCAAAGTGCTCAAAAAAAGCATTCATAACTGTATGTGATGCTTCAGAGACCATGGTGGATCTGCCTTGATGCAAGGGGGGAACCAGTTGCTTTCCCAGAACTAACGACTTGTGGGGTTTGTTGGTTATAACATACATGGCATAGAACTTGAAATCCTAATTATGGGGACAACATTTCATCATTAAAATCTATTGTAGGACATCAAATAATTACAGCAAAGGGCTTATACACAAGCTTGGTTCAAATGGTTAATGAAATTTATGAAGCTTCATTTTAAAGTGGAATTCAAATCCGATTTCTCTAACAAGGCAGTGGCTGCTTTGTCAAGGTTTCTTTAGGAAGTAGATGTAGATGGATATTACTAGCAGACAGTATCTTCGATGGTAGCAAAATGGCTTCAAGAAGTACAACATTTGTATGCAACAAATCCTTCATATTAGGAGTAGGTCCAAGTTTAATAGTAAATTTTTCCGCACTATTGAAATGCCATCAAAAAAATAATTATCAATGAATGAAAGAGTTTATTATCATATAAGTCTAGGTTTGTTCTTATTTTAACTAATGTGAAATTATTTCAATACTCTTCCTTGTGGCTTTATTTATATGACAAGTGTTTAGAGATGGATACATGTGAATTTACTCTAATATCATATTGAAATTTTATCTTAAAATTAATTGACAATAAATGAAAGTGTTTATCATCATGTAAGCCTAGATTCAATCCTTATTTTAATCAATATGAGACTATTCCGACATGTACTATATGAGAGGATGAATATGATGGAAGTCAGTACAAATTATGTAGTCATAAACATTAAACTTTTGAGCATCACACACTAATCCTAAATGGAGCAAAGCATTTATAATTATAACCTTTAATATAGATGATCCTAAATGGATCATGATATAGAAGTTTCCAATAGATGGCAACAAGAACCCAAATAATCAACTACTTAATAAGCTATATGGACCTTGTTGGCTTGTACTATATGGAGATTCTCATTCTAGATAGAGTGCTATATTCTCATGTTGATGTTTGAGTTGCTGACAATTTCATAAAAAAGAGTTTCTGATTTCAGGTTTGAGAATATGGACTAACAGATGGGTTAGGACTAAAATCATCTTAGATGTTCTTCACATACTCAGCTTCATATTTATCAGTGATTATTTGTCTTAGCCTGTTGTTTTTTGTTGCAGAAAAGCACTTATAAGGTGTATGCTAAGAAAGAACCCAGAACATCGGCCAAGTGTAAGTTGACTTTTTTTTTTTTTTCCCATCCGTTCAGATTGCATTCTTCCAGCGGTCATTAAGTAGGTTTGATTGTATTATTTTTATTTTTACAAGATAGGCCACTGAAATTCTGAGGAACCCTTACCTGCAAGTGTATGTTACCCAATATCAAACATCTCCTGAGCATGTTGCTGTGGGGAATATGCCTGAAAAGTGCATGCCCTTACCATCTGGTGCTCGGAAGACCATGTCTGACAGTCAAAGCAGTAGTGTCTCTGGGAGTGATAAGGATGGCCCACAATCTAGTGAGACATATGCTACAGCATCAAATATGGATTCTAAGGTCCCAAAGTCTGAGACTTGTACAGGCGATGATGGAGTTGCTTGTCTTAATAATGGAATAACAAGTAAGGAGCAAGGAAGCACCACTTCTGCTGAAATGGACGAACAGGGTTCTGTTAAACTATTGCCTGATAATCAGAGCAACAAAGTTGAAGCGAAGCATTCAAAAACCATCAAGAATATATACATGGCTCTTAAAGAAGAAGACAAAGTTAGAGAAAACAACTCCCCTATGAGAGGGAACAGATTGAAAGTAGCTCAATCAAACACACGAAAAAATTGCACGGAAGCATCGACCAAGGGGACCAAGCCTGTTGGTCCATTTCCTTCCAATTCCAATTCAAATATGGATAAAGCACCTGCCATGCTAGGAAAAACAAACGGTAGTCTTGAGAAACGTGTATCACAGCCTTTGAAGCGCTTGGTAAAAGAATTTTCTTGTTTTTCTTGTTTTAATCCTTATTTCAAGTTATTGATGTTATCTATATTATCTTTTGCAGGTTCCTGCTTTTGATTCCTCTCCAAAAACAAAACAACAATTAGATGGCATATCTCCCTCCAATCCTGCTAGACAAGAGGCAGACCATTCTAATCCTGTGAAGCCATGTCATCTTCCTCCTCGCAATTTGGTAAAAAAACCTTCTTTTAGAGCACAAAAGCAGGCTAGTTCAGTTACTTCAGATTCTGGAAGTTATAATACCATGCAAACACCAAGTAGAATGGTTAGGTCAGGAGGAGCTCCTGAGTGCACAACTGACATCCCTGAGAAGACAAGAAATGACACACATGAAACTGAAAAGATATCTACAATTTCACCTATTGCAATTCAAATGGAGAAACCAAAAGCATCTTCAAAGCAAACTAAATTATCTGCAACTACCATGAAAGAAGGGATTAAGTTATCTCCTTCAAGTCTTACATATGATACTGATGGACCTGAACGCAAGGAAGGCTCAGAATGCAGCCACACGAATGATTTTTTTATTTCTTCATGTGAGCAATCTTCCAATCATGATTGTATAAATAGCGATCACCATGATGATTATCAATCCAAGCTCTCCACTGCTCGCACAGAAAGGATCATTGATATGAAGAAAAGCACCATTACTAATGATGAAGTGAGTACAAGTTCTGATTTGGATTTGTCCTCACTAAACTTTGAAGAGGAATGTGTTTCCAGAAGTGAGTTGTCTCCTGGAGGTTTGCATTTTCCCTCCCAAAACTCGGGAAAGATTTATGTTTCTACAGATGAATTGTCTCCTGGGAAACCAGGGCCAGATAATTCTTTGGCAATGAACAATGGTGATGATAAATTCACGGTCAGAGAACTGCTGTCATCCAAGAAAGATGTATCGCCAATGTTCTCAGAAAATTCAAAAGCTTTACAAGTGGAAAAAAAGCCTCTGCCATGTCAGAGATCTGACAAAACAGCTTGTCCTGCTTCTCATTTGACTCCAGCATTTGATGATGTGATACATGTTATAAGGCACAGCAGCTTCCGTGTTGGAAGTGAGCAACCAACGACAAATGCTGTTGATGCAGGTACTCAGAACATGGATGTTGGAAAGCTAATGAATGTGGTTAGAGAAGTGCAGATCAGAAATGCTACTTCAGCAGGTTTGATACCACCAGCAGCACATGAATCAATAACATCCAAACCACATGCCGTGGAAACTAGCAACAAGGATAAATCAAATTTAGCAGAACTTGTAAGAACTAATTCTTCAGTGGATTCACTTGAGTCAAAAGAGGAAGAGACTCCCATGAAGGAAACACTGGATGTCAAGTCATTTAGACAAAGGGCAGAGGCCCTTGAAGGCTTGCTAGAACTATCAGCAGATCTGCTTGATCACAATCGATTGGAGGAGCTAGCGTTTGTTTTGAGACCTTTCGGCAGAGATAAGGTCTCCCCTCGTGAAACAGCAATCTGGCTGGCAAGAAGCCTTAAAGGTATGAAGATTGATGATGTAAACTGACATATGAGAAATTTTTTTATATTCTTTGTTCTTCCACGCACCTCTTCTCAGATCAGATCATCATTATTTGCGTTACACTTAACAATTCCAATTCTCAGTGCAGCAAAGAGACTCTTCTTTCTTTGCGTCCTCCTACCTTCTGATGCAGATGTCTTGTATATTTTAAAAATGAATCACACCCAAGTGAAACAAATATTCATGGAATTACCCATATTATGAGTTTCGTTAATTTTTTTGTATTTGAAAAATGATAGGGGCTGCTTCTACCATGAAGATTAAGGTTAGGATTTAAGGTTTAGGGTTTAGAATTTTTCCACAAGCAGTTCTTTCACACTTCTCTTTTGTGACTAATTGATTAGCTCCTTTTTGAGGTTCCTGTATGTGGTGAAATGTATCAGCATGCTCTCTTTCTTTCAGTTGAGAGCTTTACAGTGTAGGCTTTTAGTTCACATCAAATAAAACTTCCCTTGTCATTGGTTATGTTTGTTGTAGAGATTTTTAATTGTGTTTATAATAAATCAATCAAACAATCGTAAGGTATATAGTATATTGTAAAGAAAGAATTTATATATGAGAATTTGTGAAGAGGTAGAAAACCTTTCTACCAGACGGACCTTATTGTGATTCAACATTCTCTACCTCTGATGGTCCTTACTCTCCGATCCCTCTCCTGCCAAACGTAGGAAATAGCTGGCTGATGCATAAGTCAGACGGATTAGATTCCTACTGGGAGAGCAGTTAAAGCAAGCTATGAATCTAGCAGCTTCTTTCTCAATAGACATCCTAATCCTACCGTGAGAACATGCCAATAACAATACCCAACCCATTAATACCTCTGAATCCTGCTAGAACTTAGATTAGTCTGTAGCTAATAGCAATGCCCCTAGATATCTTCATCACAAGACCCATCAAAACACCTTAAAAAATATTCAAAATCTACCTAGGCCCCTTGTAGTCCTACCAATACTAGCTCAACCATTTTTGCCTAAAAAAACCACCAATTTTGCCTCATCACTTCATGCAAATATGAACAATCACCTGATTTTAACGATTCAAAGCCCTTCAAGTTACATCTAAATGTCTTGAAACCACTTTCATTGACTGACTACCTACATCATGTATTAAATCGTCTTAGTTCCGAGTTTATTTGGAATTTAGTATTAATTTAATACATGTTATCTGCTTCTAATTAGGTCCTTACATGTATATACACAAAAGATGCATGATACTATAAATCTGCAATTAATGTGTTATCTTATATGCACATTTTAAAGTATTTCTCAAAATTTTCATTATTTATTAATCTTCCGTGAAAGAAAGAACTAAGCATACCAAAATTTATTCACATGCATGCTATGGGAGAAAATAGGAGTTGGGACAGTCAAGACCATGCATGCATGTCTCAATGCAAGCAATGATCTAGTTGCATACATTTTTGGCAAGCCACTTAAAATGTCATCATTTACATAACTCATGTACAAATTGGATGTTCAATTAAAACATTACACCTCCAAAAATTAAGGGGGAGTGCTTGGATATATAGTTATGTTACTTAACTAGTTCTTTTAATCATATTTTTCTTGGCATATATCTATATGAGCCCATTCTTGACAATTACTTGTGTCTTCATTTTCACATGATAAAGAAAACATTCTAGGGCTTGAAGCCATTTCCAAGCTTGTGTATCTTCATTTTTGTGAAATATTTTATATTCAAATCAGTTAGTAATGAATGGAAGAGTTTCATCATATATTATGCCTAGTCTTGCTCCTATACATTTTCCAATAATACAAGACTTTTCTAATATTTCCTTTCATGTACTCGTGACTTATTTATATATCTACAAGTGTCCCTATAAGTAAATTTGCATATATGAACCAACTTTGATACCATGCGAAATATTTTATTTTAAAATCAATTGGTAATAAGTAGAAGAATTTATTGTATATTAAATCTAATAACCTTCTTCTACTTTCCCTACTTTTACTGGTGTGAGACTTTTCTAACAACCACCTTCTACTTTTCATCTTCTTCTTATCCTCTTTTATTACAAGGAGAAAGCCTATGATCAGATGTAATATATATATGATAGAAAGATAAAAATGAAAATAAATTTGTAGTATCCCAAGATATATAATAGACAACTAGTTGTCTATATATTATATATGACAAAGAGCTAGTGTTGGAGCCTTAAACAAGAATATTAATTTGTAAGAAGTAAATGTAGATGAAAATGTCAAAGCTAGTGGAGGAATGATCATACTTTAAAAGGTAAATTATAAAAAGGTAGCATCATCTATACAAAATAGAGTAAACGTTGCTCCAATATAAGATAAAATGAGAAAAAAATTATACACCAAGATTAATTTGGTTAGATTCTCACCGCCTAGGGGGTCTGCTTGTGCATCTGAACATGATGGGAAATAAAATGATAGGAATTCAGGAATAGATGAGAAATGAAAATGATAAGAATTGACGGAAAATTATAAAGTAAGAGTTATTTGTGCACATATGAAAAATGAGAAGAATCTCAAAAGTAAAATGATGCACATTGAGAGTTCATGTTTTGGGTTTCCCTTGTATTCTAATTAAAGAGATGAGAAATACTCAAATGTTAAACCTTGGTTGGAAAATGACGAGAATTAGATTTTTCATCATTTCAAGTCAACATAAAAGCTTTCAAACAAGTAGTCAATGGGAAAGTGAATTCCTATGATCGAATTCCTTTCTCATGAATACCGAGTGCACAAACGGAGGCTAAGATGTAAATATCAAACGTTGGTGTCCTAATATTGTTTCATGGATTTCTCATTAGCATAGTCTGTTAGGAAAATAATTCAATATTAATTACTATAGTTTATTAGAATACTTGTTATACTCTTGTTATGATGTATTAATTTTGCCAGTTAATTAGGTTAAGCTATGTTGCATGTGTAGTCCTCACATGTGTGGCTAATAACTTGCAATCTTTGCCATATAAGGCTTTGTTCCCTTGTCCAGCTACTGGAGCTTTTTTGCCGGCAAGTTAGCTTTCATATTTATTTTTTCAAAGCCTTTCTGTTTTGTCTTTGAGGGTGATATATATAATCTTCTTTGGATACACTGTGTTATATATCTCTATAAGTTTTTTTCAAAAAAATTAAAC
This sequence comes from Amphibolis antarctica, assembly GCA_024699675.1. Taxonomy (NCBI): domain Eukaryota; kingdom Viridiplantae; phylum Streptophyta; class Magnoliopsida; order Alismatales; family Cymodoceaceae; genus Amphibolis; species Amphibolis antarctica. The sequence continues at coordinate 39,767 of JAMKPZ010004442.1, forward strand.
CAATTAACATTTTATGCTTATTACATATTTACTTTGAGTCAACTCTTTGTTTAGGTTGATCGATTTGTATGTTAGAATAATTCTACATTGATAAATGTAATTAAGGAGTGAACTAAATTTAATATATAAAGAACACTTCCACTTAGTAATTCAATTAGTTAATTTTAAGGTGGAATTTCAACACTGTATTAATGAATTTTCAAGGAAAAAACTAAGCAAAAAGAGAGAAAAACACTGAAAAAAATTAGGTTGGTTGAACTTTCTGGAGCTAGCTAGCTTAGCTTACACTTAGAAGTGAAAAAATGAAAGTCCTCCATGTCTAATTTTTGAATACGGTCAATTTTTTTTTTTTTTTAAGTGCATGTGGTTCAACGTTTTGATATTGTTTACATTTTGGAAGAAAAATGTTAACAGAAACCGTTGTTAAACTCCACCTAATTAACACATGCATAGTTTTTTATACATGGCTTTAACCTTTTTTCTTTTGTTAGTTGCTAATTAATTTTTCATTACTTTTCACGTAAAAGTTTGTTACTTTATTGTACCGTACTGTACTTTATTAACAAACACAGTCAAAGACTAATTTCTGTGGGTATACAAAATTCTCTTTTTTTTCGCTAAATTCAAGGCTGAGCCCTACATTTAAAGTGATCGAGATCCACTCACCGAAAAAATAAAAAAGATATTTTTCTATGAGTGGTGTCTGACCTACATACTCATTTCCGAAGACACCAACACATATATATATATATATATATATGATCTTTTCTATTATATTAATATTTTCACTGTATATATATGCTTAATTAAAGGTGTCTAGCGTGTCTACAAGGTTCTAGGAGAAATGGGCCTTTCAAGGTTCCTTTTACAGATCAGAATGAGTAGACTCCACACCCTTTCAATTCCAAATTCCAGCACCATTAATTTTAGTGGAGATCGGAATTGGAATTTGGTTGGTGCGGGGAGGGAGTGCGTCTTTTTGAAAAGTAAGAAAAATAATAAGTCAAAATTTTTACTATTTTTTAAACTTTTTAAAGACATGCAGAGATATTCGCAACATGCCCATGTCTCCCTTTCCCCTACCTTTTTACTTTCTTTCAGGTTTCTCTCCACTCTTTTGGATTCTCTTCACTCCCACTTCCTTCATCCTTTCTTCAAAATTCCTGCTTTGCCTTTTTCAATAATGGAATCACTTCCTTCCACTGAGCAGTAGTCGTCACACGTAAGATTAATTGTTCCTTCGCATAATGATACATATTCAATATTGAAAAGTGCGCATGCACCAATGCAATAGTGGATTGATTGAAATCACTGAAGTTAGATTTTAATAGTTGAATTGAAAAACATCATATTAATTAAATCTTAAGTTCTCAAGTTTGAAATTTTACTAATGTAACAGAAATATCTTAATTGAAACAATAATTTCTAAAAAAAATAGTGGATGATCGATAAGCCACTACAAGAAAAGACAACTTTTGTAACAGAAGAATGTAATAGAACATCTATCACTATTTAAGGTAAAATTGTCACAAATTTTTAAAAAATGAAAATTTGTCACAAATACATACTTAAGCCGTCACAAATTTTTATTGTATTTTTTGTAACGACTTAAGTACGTATTTGTGACAAATTTTCATCTGTTGCATATTTTTAAAAATTTGTTACGATTTTTTACCTTGAATAGTGACAGTTGTTTTATTACATCCATCGCAAAAGTTATCTTTTCTTGTAGTGTTAATTTTAACAAAATAAAATCTATATGATATTAAAATCAATCATAATCAGACGACATTATGTATGATACTTTATTGAGATCGATGCTCGTGAGCACGAGACTGTTAAAAAAGAGAGTATTACATTAGAAATGATAAATGAAATTAAGAACCTTATATATATATATATATAAAAAAGAGAATATTTTTAAATTTGACCGGTGGCATAAGAGAGAGTGTTTTTAAATTTCACGTACATGAGAGAGAGTGTTTTTAAGTTTTTCAATTTCAACCGTCGATCTTACGATCGACGAACGCCTACAGAAGTTATTTCTATAGACGTCTACAGAATTCGTGCCCTCATATATATATATATCACTTTTAAACCCTTAAGGTTCTATTCCTTTTGTCTGGGTAGGATGCATGATTATATTTTATTTTTTACCTGGTGCACTGGCAAGCTGACATTTCAAAAACTTCTTTAATCTTTACATCAAAATTAAACTTGTTGAATGAAAAGTTCAACTGAAGTGACGCCACGTTGATTCCATGTACCTGTTACATTTGTAGCTCTCTTTCTAATACTGGATGTTTATTGTTCTTGTTCTGAGGTAAATAATGAAGACCGGAAGAAAGATTGGGCAATTATTGAAAATGTTTAAGATCTGAGGGGTTGAGGTGTGTACAAGCAAATAATTGTTGACAACTATGCATGGAAAGCTACATCGGCCGGTCTACCTAAAATATGTATTGAAAGCCACGTCCCTACGGCCGGCCGATTCCCACACCGTCATCTTCCACACCTCCGTCCCCACATCCTTGTTCGTTCCTATATATACATACATATATATATATATGGTTTAATGGTTCTGTAGGTGCCTACAGAACTCAGTTCTGTAGGCACCCGTTGGATGAAAGATGAATGGCTGTTTGATGAAGAGAGAGAGTGTTGGAAAAAAAAAGCCGCGCGGAAAAAATTTCCCTTCCCGCCGATGA
>JAMKPZ010004443.1:0-27353 GCA_024699675.1 Amphibolis antarctica
AGTATTTGAAATTTCTTAGAGCATGATAATAAAATCAGCGAGTATTCAATAACAGTTTTTGAAATGTGAAATCAATATTTTACAAAATGTTTGTTAATGTAGCTTTACGATTAGACGTCTCACCTGCAGAGGTCGATATTGCTATTCAGGTGCGTAGTATTTGAAATTTCTTAGAGCATGATAATAAAATCAGCGAGTATTCAATAACAGTTTTTGAAATGTGAAATCAATATTTTACAAAATGTTTGTTAATGTAGCTTTACGATTAGACGTCTCACCTGCAGAGGTCGATATTGCTATTCAGGTGCGTAGTATTTGAAATTTCTTAGAGCATGATAATAAAATCAGCGAGTATTCAATAACAGTTTTTGAAATGTGAAATCAATATTTTACAAAATGTTTGTTAATGTAGCTTTACGATTAGACGTCTCACCTGCAGAGGTCGATATTGCTATTCAGGTGCGTAGTATTTGAAATTTCTTAGAGCATGATAATAAAATCAGCGAGTATTCAATAACAGTTTTTGAAATGTGAAATCAATATTTTACAAAATGTTTGTTAATGTAGCTTTACGATTAGACGTCTCACCTGCAGAGGTCGATATTGCTATTCAGGTGCGTCATATTTGAAAACGTCGAGTCTCAAACAGTCAAGGAGTAACTTAAAATAAAAATTCTACGAGGGGCTCATATCAAATAACGTTTACGTGAAGTGGTAAGGAGTGATTTTGAAATGAATGTCTGGGGAATAATAATTTTTCGTATATGATGTAATGAGGGTGAATTTAAGTTGTATTGATATTTGTATAATGATATAATTTAAGTGTTAAATATAATTATTTAAAATATAAAAATATTAATGTAATTGAAAATTACGATGAAAAAATTATAAAAAGAATGTATTAGAAAACTTTCATGTTTTTGTGATAATAAGAATAATTTTGGAAACAATAAAAAGTGATTGGTGAATGAAATCTTAGGTTTCGTTTGGTATGAATTTTATTTAAATCAAAAATTACACGGTGAATTTTTAAGATAATTTTTCATATTTTTTCATTAATTATATCAACATTAAAAATATAACTCTAATATTAAAATTATTTATTTTAATATTAAAAGATATCACAAATGACGTATTTTTTAATGTTATTTTATTATCTAACTAAAAATCATTTTTAATGATCACTTTGAGAATTTTTATCTCTTGATATAAGAAATTGAAGAAATTATTTTTTTCTACTTTTAAAGTTAAAAAACTTCTGCCAAATATAACTTTAGCATGTGTTTGAGTGTGTATTTTTAGAGAGTTGAGCTGAGTTTCATAAATTTTTTTTAAATTATATGATTTATAATGGAAAAGTAATGATAGTATTTTTTTGAAATTATAATAAATAATAAATAAAATATGTAAAAAATAAATAAATAAAATTTATTATAATAATACAATAATTATGTTTTTTTAAAAGTTGTAATGAATAACGAATAAAATATGTAATAAAATAATAAATAATATTTATTATATTAATATAATAATAATATTTTTTAAAATTATAATAATATTTTAAAAAAATTATTATATCTAATAAATAAATATCGTAAAATATTATAATATATAGTAAAAAAAAAAATTGCATGACGCTACACAAACGCATGCTTAGTATTACAACGTCAGCCGCAAAAATAAAAAATATACAATAAAACCTGCGAGTTTATTTATTGTCATCTGGGTCTGTTCTCTCCTCCAGCCTTCGGGCGAACGCGCGTAATGCGGCTGTGGTACTAGCCTCTCCTCTACGTCACTCTTTACCCTCGTGCCGGGCCATCAGCATTCCTAGGGTTTACATTCACACTCTCGATCCCACTTTCCACCGATACTTCCTCGTCGAAATTCCTCTCAAGGTTCGAACGGCCCGTCCTCGGTGCTGCTTCTGTAAAACAGTAGTGGAACTCGTTGCGTTTTTCGCAATGCCGTGATCTTTCGGATGGAGTTTACGAAGACGTGATATTTGAAGAGAACTGGCTGTTTTTCATTTTTTTTATGCATACGGCTTTGAGGTTGTTGGTGATTCATGACGTTTCTTCAGTTATTTTGCATTTTTTTAGCGAAAGTTGCTGTCAGATGCGATAGAGTTTTCTATTTTGTGTGAATTTAGCGGGTTGATTGGTGTTTGCTATTATTTCTGATTTTTTGGATTGGTTTGATGTGTCAGGAATGGATCTAGAGTCAAACAAGCTTGTGGGCTATGGTATGCTATTTGTTGCTACCCTGGCGTTTCTCAAACTGTTCTTAGGCTTCCTGAAATCCGGATCCGATGACAAGAGGCTTCCTCCGGTTGTAAAGACGTTTCCTTTTGTTGGAGGGCTGGTCCGGTTCATGAAGGGTCCAATTATTATGATCAAGGAGGAATATCCAAAGCTCGGGGGTGTCTTCACGGTGAATTTGTTGAATAGGCGCATAACATTCTTGATTGGGCCGGAGGTCTCTGCCCATTTCTTCAAGGCATCGGAAGCGGATATGAGCCAGCAGGAGGTCTATCGATTCAATGTGCCTACTTTTGGACCGGGAGTTGTGTTCGATGTGGAGTATTCCATCCGGCAGGAGCAGTTCAGATTCTTCACGGAGGCACTGAGGGTATCCAAACTCAAGAGCTATGTCAACCAGATGGTTACTGAAGTTGAGGTAAGTAATACTAAATAAGCGACTACTTAAGGATGTTGTTTTGTACTCTGAAATTAGTTCTTTGCAATAATTTCTGTGGTCATATAGATTTTTTTTAAAACTTCTATCAAGGAATTTTCCCTCACCGATGTCCTACATTAGTGGTAGCATCTAGTTCGACCTTTGAATTAATATAAAAAAGTGCCTGTCAACTTATAACTACATTATTTTGAGGGGTGCTAATTCTCTATAGGCACCTATATAGGTATCAAAGCTTAAGTTATTTTTTTGAAATTTTTTAAAAAAAATCTGCAACAATAATGAAGAACCAAAATCATTAATGAAGCACAAGGATAGCAATAATGAAGAACCAAAATCTGCAGCAAATTCAGCACAAAATCAATTCACAAAATTCAGATTGAACCTTGCCCAACTAATGTTGAAATGGTGTTATCAACTCACCAAAAATTTTGCATTACAGAACCATTCACCTCAACCATCAAAAGCCATTAGAATGCCATCATAGCTCACAAAAATCTGCATGTTAACACCCTAGAATTGATGATGAAAACAACAAGGTTCTGTTTTTATGTTTTTTAAACAAAAATACTACTGAAATGTCTAAGAACTAAGAGAAAATATAAAACTTTGGGTGAGTGGCGGTAGTGCGCATGGTGGCAGTGCACACAGGGGTGGAAGGGGGCATTGTACGTAGGGGCGGATGGCGGGGACTTTGGGCAGATGGCGGGCATGCAACCTTGGGTGGAAGTGAAAGGCGACGTTGGGTGGGATGATTGATCTCGACAAAGGGAAAGGTTGCATTTGGTTAATCTTGATTATACATTTGGCACCTACAGAATTTATTTTCTATAGGTGCCTTAGAAGGTATTAACCCTATTATTTAAACAGAGTTCTTACAACAAAGTTCTTCCCCTTTTATTCAATTTTGCAAGTGATCCAGACTTTATGTTTTAAATAATTTTTGGAGTAAGGATGGAGATCTCAATTATTTATCTTTTTTGCTAACAGAAGGAGATATGTTATGGTTTCTTATTTTTCTCAAATTTCAATTCCAGAATTTCCATGGTGTACATTTTATGGAATAGATTTACATTATGGGATTCCATTTACTTTGACTTCTGTTCATTCCTCCAGATTTCCCATTTTGAGACTTCCTCCAACAAATTCCCTCCAGATAAGGATTTTTTCTTAAATAACCTCAACAAACAAAAAGTTTATATTCTATATCCCTCCAGTTGGCAACTCAATAAAAAGTTTACCTTTTGATTTAACATGCATTTACAAAAAGGATACTGATATAGCATTATCTCAGAACATAGATATTGCCTAAGAGGCATCATTTAATCTACTTTCTCTTAATGTGGGAAGAGATGAAGCAGATGTAAAATAGGGGTCACTGAGACTCTGCCATTTAACTGTCTTACACAGGACTATTTATCCAAGTGGGGAGAGAGTGGTGAAGTGGATATTAAGTGTGAGCTAGAACATCTCATCATTTTGACTGCAAGCGGATGTCTCCTGGGAAAGGAAGTGAGGGACAAGCTTTTTGAAGATGTATCTGCTCTATTCCATGATCTTGATAATGGGATGCTTCCCATCAGTGTTATCTTTCCATACCTCCCAATACCTGCCCACCACCGCCGAGATTTGGCCCGCAAAAAGATTGCACAAATCTTCTCAAGAATCATTGCTTGTCGTAAGTCTGAAGGCAGATCGGAGGAGGACATGCTTCAATGTTTTATAGATTCGAAGTATAAGGATGGGCGTTCAACCACCGAGGGTGAGATCACTGGTCTCCTAATTGCTGCACTCTTTGCCGGGCAGCACACAAGTTCCATCACCTCCACATGGACTGGAGCTTACCTCCTCCACAACAAAAAATTCCTATCAACTGCAGTAGACGAACAGAAGAAACTGATGAAGCTGCATGGGGACATGGTTGATCATGACATTCTATCAGAAATGAATGTTCTATATCGTTGCATTAAGGAAGCTCTGAGGCTGCACCCCCCTCTGATTATGTTGCTCCGCCATTCTCACAAAGATTTCACTGTTGTGACAAGAGAAGGGAAAGAATATGAAATCCCACGGGGACATATTGTTGCCACATCACCTGCTTTTGCCAACCGCCTTCCTCACATCTTTACCAACCCAGATGGTTATGATCCGGATAGATTTGCTCCTGGGAGAGAGGAAGACAAGGCAGCTGGTGCATTTTCTTACATCTCCTTTGGAGGAGGCAGGCATGGCTGTCTTGGCGAGCCATTTGCATACTTGCAGATAAAGGCCATCTGGAGTCATCTTCTAAGGAATTTCGAGTTGGAGTTGACCTCTCCCTTCCCAGAGAATGACTGGAATGCAATGGTTGTGGGTGTCAAAGGTAAGGTCATGGTTCGATATAAGCGGCGCAAGCTTTCCATCGATGACTGAAGGATTCGTGTGGTCTGGTAGACAAGGTAACTGATGATGAACATCCCATATTCCCATGTGTAATTTGCTTGTGTGTATTTTCAAATTTTTTTTAGTTATTGCGGTTTCAGAACTTTGTCTGGTGGCCTTGATGTTTTCTGGTGTGGTGAAATGATCAAGAGTCCCATTCCTCGTTGCTGGAGGGTATCTGTTGTAAGTTGGAATCATATTTATTCTTTTATTTCCATATTCTTGGATTGTCTATCTCCAAAAATCAGAGTTCACACCTGGTTTTGTTTATTACGCGGCATATTGCCTTGTTCTGAATCAAATCAAGCGTGAAGGCATTAATCCATTAAACTTAAATTTTGAATAGAAATATTTCGTAAACAATATGCTAAATAATTTGATGCTCGTGTGCAGTGCGTAATTACCCAAGACTTTTAGATATTGAAGTACAAAAACTTCTTTGCAGACCTTTCTCATTGTATTCAACATGACTACTTCATACGTCTTTGCATAAAATAGATTTATCAGGTATTGTTGAAAAACTAGCATATTCGGTTTAAAATTAATTGCTTGCACATCTACTTGACAAAGATTTTTTTATTTCTCAAAATAAGGTTATAAGTATCTACAATTTTTTTTAAAATTTTATCAACTTAAAATCCCACAAACTGTAAAGATTGCATCTAAAATAAATAAATATCTTTTTCGTGGAGGGTCTTTGGGACGAATATTTGATATATAATACGAGGCAACGTTATTATAAATGGAGCAGTTATAAACGGTTGAAAAGTTAACTTTAATAGTTATAAAAAGTTAAAATTGAGAGTAGAAAAAAGTAATTTTTAGGAAAATGATTTTGAAATAGAAGGAAGGAAAAAAATAATTTTTATAATAAAAAAAGTAAATTAAGAAATGTAAATGTTATCACGAAATTAAAAGTACTTTTAAAAACTAGAAGTGAAAAAAAGAATAAGATGGATATTAAAATTACATAGTAAACTATGTAATAAAAAATTATATATAAAATTTATATAATAATAATAACATGTAAAAATTTATACAAAATTATAATTAGAACTCCTCGAATTAAAACAAATAAAATCTAAATTAAATCACGCTGTCATACTGTTTAATCGTTTTATCTTGATGCCTGTGATTTTAACCAAATCTAATGTAATTTAAAATTTCGTTTGTTTTGGATTTCTTCTCTCTTTTAAAATCATTTTTAATATCATTATTACTATATAAATCTAACATATAACTTTTTATAATTTAAATTATTATCTAATTTTAACTCTATTAATAAAAATAATTTTAATTTTAATTTTATTTAACTTCTAAAATATATATTAAAAAAGAAAAAGAAAAAAAAGGTACCAAACGTACCTTAAATCAAGTTTGATTGCTACGCACGAAATCCTTTGATTCTTCTCTGCAAAACAAGGGACCAAACATCTGATCAACACCTCTCTCTCTCTCTCGTGCCACAGCTGAGCAAGTAATATACGTACGCTTCTTCTTCTGGTGCTGCAATGGACCGGAAGGGCAAAGACATCATAAGGCTAGAGAAGGAAGCTGTCATTCCCATCATGAAACCCAAGCTGGTCATGAAGTTGGCTTACCTCATTAGTAAATGCTATTGTTTCTTTCCTTCCGGAGTGATTCTTCTTCTTCTTCTACTTCTTCTTCTTCTTCTTCTACTTCTTCTTCTTCTTCTTTATTTTTCTGTTTGTGTTTTATAGCATCTGACTTTGATGGGTACGTATGCGGATCCATCTGAATATATACCTCATCTTGTAGCTTTGACCTTCGTTTCCAAATTGGTTGATCGACGTACAGTTTGACCTCTGCATCTTTACCCTTCATTTCATGCTGTTGCCTTTTTTTTTCTTTTTGGGTTATTGCAGAACATGGTTCTGATCGTGCTGAGTTTCTTAAGCTCTGCAAGAGAATGGAATACACAATACGTGCTTGGTTTATCTTGCAATTCGAAGATTTGATGGTACCGGTCCAGATAATCCTCTCAAGTCTAAACCCAACCGTACATGTTGATCAGAGACAGATGATTATGCAAGTAAAATGACAAGATGAAAGCTTTGTGTGCTTGCAGCAACTGTATTCCATGTTCGATCCCAATTACGGCAAGCAAAGGTTGGAGCAACTCAAATTGTCAGAAGAAGAGATTGACGAACTTGAACTCAAGTTCCTGACATATTTATTTAAGGTGGGTCTGACGGAAAGAACTCTAAGTTTCTAAAATCACTTACAATATTATTATTATTTTAATATATAAATTCTTTTTACCTAACTTATTATATAATTTTAACTCTATTTATAAAAATAACTCTAACTTTATCTTTATCTAACTTCTTCTTCAACTAAAAAAAAGTTATTCCGACAGGAAATGACGATGCCCGTTTTTGTTGATGACCAACAGGTGCTCGAGGAGAGCAATTTCAAATTAGTCAGCGACGAAGAGATCGAAATCGCACGATCAGGAAATTATCTTCTGAATGTTTCGATACAAGTCGACGAATCAAAGGTCCAGGAGAAGTTTATTTTTCTGAATGGTGCTAAATTATTTAATTTTGAGTTTGATCATGGACCCTTTTTTTTTTGGCATGTTCTAAAGATTTCCATGTGTCTGTGTAGCTTGACAAGAGGCTTCTGCCGAGGTATTTTGCACATCATCCTGTGGAAAATCTTCCATTTTTCTCCGATGAGGTATTTATTACGTATTGCTAATTCTCTGATTTTGACCGCTGCTTACATTCATACTTCGTATATACAAAATTTGGACAGTACATACATATAACAAGAGACTTTTTCACTGAAAATCAAATCATTGTAAGTTAACAAGATGTTTATATTTCAACGTGTATACGCTTTGCATATCTTTATCAGCATAACAACTTCATAAGTTGGTGGGTTATTTAGGAACGTGAAATTGGCTGTTTCACAAGTCCAACTTAAGTAAAATAGCTGATGGCGTGTAATTGATTTTCTATTTTACCAAAACATAGATTTGAATGAAAACAGGAATTAATGTTGCCACTCTAACTTATTTGATGATGGCCGTATTTGTTTATAAATTTTTCATTATACATTTTCATTTTTCACCCTATAGAATAGTAATTTATAGTAACATTTATTAAATAATTTTAATATTTTATACTAAAAAATTATACCAAAACACTTAAAATCATATAATTTCTTAAAAACGTAAACTTTACCTTAAAAGTATGTTTATTTAAGTAACAGAATTAAGTAAGATGAAGTTCACGTTCTTTTTAAAAATACACAATTTACAACATAAGTGTTTTAATATGATTTTTTAAGGTAAAATATTAAATTTACTTAATAAATATTACTGTATAATGTTGTGGTGTATAGCGAAAAATAAATATGCATAGTATCAAACACATACACAAATAAAGCTTAAACAAATACACTTGATGTTTAATTACCTAACTAGAGAATATTATTAATATTATTAATTTTAATGTACAATATTATTAAGGTTAATATCTTAATTTTCAAAATTATTCTTTTTTTAAAATTTCAATTCATGTAAATTCCTATAACCACGTAAACACCTGAAATTTTAATTTTGTTCATTTTTATTACGTGTACAAATATGTTGGTGAATTCATTTCCTGTTATTTCTATTTTCTGATAAAAATTAAATTTTCATTGTTTATTTTTCCTGATGTCCAAATGCACACACTCAATGTTCTTTCGAGAAGTACATAATATTCCGCCGAGGGATGGGAATCGACCGGATAAGCGGCTACTTCTTCATGGGTAAATTGGATGTGATCGTGGGTCGCATTTGGGCATGGTTTACAAGAAGAATCACAAGGTGGATTTCATTTCACGAAGAAAAGAAAAGCATTACAGCTCTTATCTTCTACCTGCATATTGCTTGCTGCAACATGCAGAAAATTATATCCTTTTTTTTTCTTTTTCTTTTTGTTTACATGATGCTGCAGAATGCACAACATCCTGTCGGGAAACATGAGAACGAATGATGGGTTATGCAGAAAAACAGGTGAAGAAGTCACCACTGTTGAGAGGATTGGGATTGAGAACATGAAGTTCAGGTTCTGCTTGGTTCCTGCTTATCAGATAACCTGGTTTTAGTCATATATTAGTCTCCTAAATGTGCGTCTGTCGCAGCCTGAGGAATCTGTTTGGGAGAATCACAATTCAGGAACCAACTTTCGATAGAATCATCATCGTCTACAGGTGACAATAACATCTATTTTGAAGTGCAACTTCCTCAAGATGTAATTAAGGAGTAGGAATGCTTGCAGCTTCTATCAGAATTTGAATCTTAGTCAATGCAAAAATTGTGGTCATCAAAGGGACTTTCTGAAGATGTCTTATGAATATTGAGTGGATTGATGTGGTGCAATGCAGGCGAGCAAGCAGAGGCAAAGACAAAGATCGAGGGATTTACATCAAACAGTTCGAGAACATTCCCTTGGCAGATATGGAGTTGGTTTTGGTGAGGATTGCCAACAATGAAAATATATTTCTGATTGATTACTGATCAAATGCACGTAAAATTAGGTGTGGTGTTGGTTATCTCACAGCCTGAGAAAAAAAATCCAAGTCTCACCCCAATGGATTGGATCAAGTTTCTGGTTACCGTTGTCCTTGGACTGGCAAGTTCTTATTTCTTTCTGTGACAGAAAAAAGGGCAGCATGCAGACATTTCTCTGATAAGGGTAGTCCTCTAATGTACACATCTTCTTGTTCAGTGTGCACTGCTTGGCTCATTCCAAACGCCTACGGATGACATATGGGTCGCCATAGCTGTTCTGTCTGGTCTGGTTGGCTACTGTGCTAAGATCTATTTCACGTGAGTATCATTCAGTGTGGCTACCTTGTGTACCATCTCACTTCTTTAATGCCATCTGTCTCTGGTAAAAACAAAACATTCATGTTTATGAATATGTAGGCTATTTTGAATTATCTATTGGAATCTAACTCCAAAACAGATCACACATGATGTCTCTACAATAGCAAACAAGGTTAAGCTAAACTAAACAAAAGCATGCATTATAAAAAGGAAAAAAAAGGACTAAAATCTCCTAAGCGCACCTGTCTTCCAACAGCTGCACCTGTCTTCCATCAAAAAGTTGATTAGATCTTACACAATGTGTTTCAATCTCATCATCTTAGACTCCTCCCTGTTTATTCTTGATCACCACCATCAAAAACATCAGAGGAATGGACTCCACATGCTTGGCTTTTGTAAACAACAAACATGAACCCACAGATTTCTAAAGATCTTATTCTCTCAGAGGATTGCATGTTAACTGGTGGTTTATGCATACATTGTTGTTTTTTATTACTATCACTTTTGCTGTTGGTTTTAGTGTAATGTTCATTGGACTTTCAGAGTTTACTCTATGTATAGACCAATGTTTGAAAATATCCAATGCCATGTTATTTTATGGTCTAGCAATTAGCAAAACCAGATTTTATTCCATGAACACTTGGCCTCAGTGAAGTATATCATGTATCGTCTGTTAATTGCGTTAACAAATTTCTTTCATTGCAGTTTTCAGCAAAACATGGCCACCTATCAAAGCTTGATGACACGATCCATGTACGAAAAGCAACTGGACAGTGGAAAGGGCACACTCTTGCACTTATGCGACGATGTGATTCAACAAGAGGTGGCAATCTACATAATGATCTTCCTTCTAAATATTTTCAAAAATCCAAGAATGAATATAGATGTAGACAGTATTATAATTGTAGTGCCAAGAATACTCCATTTGATACATCCTTCTTAAATTCAATGCTTACAGGTCAAAGAGGCCATAGTTTCCTTTTTTGTCTTGATGGAGCAAGGTGCACCGACAATGGAAGTATGAACAAACACCATGTTTATTCATTTAGGTCTTCTTGTGGATATTACAAACTTACCAACATACTTTCAACCAACCTACATTTTCAGGATCTAGATTTGCAATGTGAAGAACTAATTAAGGAAGAGTTCGGTGAGATATGCAACTTTGATGCTGTGGATGCTGTCCAAAAGTTGGAAAAGCTTGGTATTATTAAACAGGTGAGTCTTGTGACAATCCAAATTTTTGCTGGTCCAGGTCATCTAATTGTTGTATTTCCCGCATGATATGAGATAACTATAACTATATAGATAATTTTTGCATGGTTGTATTGGTCTGATTGACTAAAAAGATGCAGTTCTCTACTGGAACAGAACATTCAAGGAAAACACAAGTTAGCCCCAATGCTCTGGCTCATATTGGAACCTCTACTTAGTAAACTGGTTCCACTTTCATCACCTAGTGTTCCAATTGGACTAAGAAAAAAATATTCAAACCCATTAATCAGGCAAAAAAATAAAAATTTAAACTGTATAATATACACAGATCGCTGGAAGCAGCTGTTACCATCTAGCAGTCAAGCACCAACATACTAAAACATTGTCAAGTGGTATAACAATTGTAAACTACTTGTCCTGCACTAATGCAACAGCAGTCAAAAGTACCAGTTTTTGTTTATGAAGCTACACCAAGAATACATGCACCAGGCCAACAAAATAATTTTCTCTTCTCCGAAATCCAAAGGTAAATTTTCGGGAAGACAAGAGAAATGGTTGTAGGTTGACACATCTCCGTCAGCATTCATGGCAATGGTGAATATATTTGGTTTTTTATTACTGATATGAAAAACTTTCAGGATCCAATGGGAAGAATTTCTACTGTTGGATTGAAGCGCGCCAATGAGATCCTAGGGGACACAACTCAGGGCCTAGTGCTGAAAGCCTTATGTGGCAAATCACCAGGTTGATTATATTCATCGTTCATAACCGTATGATCTAAATGCTTCAAAAGGGTGGCATTGTGAATGATGCAAGTACAAACCCTGTTCTGCCTACTTTTCAGGCAACCACGGTCACTCCTAATTTCCTATCCTAATGAAGGATAGTTATGCACCAGAACAATATCCGGTTCAAGAATCCAAGATCATTCTATATGTGATTGTTTTGATTGTTAATTTCATGATATTTGTACCTCGATTAAATTATTTTTTGGCAGTATCAATTTGTTTGATTAAATTCAGAAACATTGTGCACAAGACTACGAGTTTTCTGGCACTTTCACTCTAAAATTTTCTGAAGTGGATTTCTCACAATCAAATTAAACTTTGCATTTTCACTAGATTTCTTAAATTCTTACCAACATTCTTGATAAGTTGGAAATGTTTCTAGATTCCAAAAAAAAAAAAAAAAAAAACCCAGCTCGATGTGAAAATTCCAATGCACTGAAATCGTGACGGCAATATTAGCCAGCTTGGAGTTGCAGCAACAGACACTGAAAAATAACAGCATTCTGCTTATTGAAGAGGAAGAGTGTTGCAGTCAATCTTCAAAACAACAACAGCAACAATAACAGCCAAAGCTTTAATCCAATACGTGGGGGCCAATACAAAGAGCAACTAGCACAAGAACAGCTAGATATTGGAGATAGTCGGACCTGCCAGGACTTTTTTCTGGAAGAGATTATGCTGAGCAACATCAATGATGTCTTTCTTGCTTTCATCATCATCATCTTTTTCAAAGCAGTAGACAGGAGCCTGCCATTTTGCATCCTCCAGGACTGCCCCAACTTCAAATGTCATTACATGTATAGTTCTTCCTGCAGATAGAATGCAATATTTATCGTATATATGCAGCAATTCTCAAGCATAAAAAACCCAAACATGATTATTTAAGTCCTGTTTAGTCATTTGCAGTTTTACATAGTTACATGTGAGGCAAATTACATTTTTTGAATTGACTACATTATGTGATAATTAATTAAAAGTCATTGAAAGTTGAAAGTCGTAATTAGATTACATAGATAAAGTGTCCTATCAATTAAAGCTTTGTTTGGTTGGTTGAATCACATTCCAATTTCCAAAGGAAGTATTTCTTTCTAGTCAAATTCCAAGATCTGTAGAATCAAACATTGTACTTACATATGGGATTTCAGGCATTTTTAGCCATCCAAAAAGAGCATTAGATCAAAAATCAAAGAAATAAAAGTACAACCAGTTAAGAAAACGGACATCAAACTTCAACCTATTCATAACAAGATTTCATAGCCAAGAAGATAGGCATCCAGGGCTGTAAGCAACCATCTTCTAATGGCAACCCTTGGAGAGAACGCTTTACAATTTCTTATTTGAAACAAGCACAGACACTTGGACTAAGCAAATCAAATAAGATTGACACTTGCAGCTATCTAGCATGGATCCTAGCTTTGGTCATTCTAGGGCGTGGCAATTGTCTGTACCTTTGATCAAAGATATTGTTCACGTGCAGTTTTTTCTAATTTTCAAAATCACTTTCAATTAGTGTATAGATTAACTAATACATCAATTATAAACTTTTATTATCTAAATTACTATCAATTCTGTT
Source organism: Amphibolis antarctica (assembly GCA_024699675.1). Lineage (NCBI taxonomy): Eukaryota > Viridiplantae > Streptophyta > Magnoliopsida > Alismatales > Cymodoceaceae > Amphibolis > Amphibolis antarctica. The sequence continues at coordinate 13,541 of JAMKPZ010004443.1, forward strand.
TATGAAATTAACTTTAATTTTAATGGAACTATAAAAAAAGCTATAATCTTGGCAAGTCTGTTCTCTGTTTCGATCGTATTTCCCATTGATTCAGGAAGAAAAGGCTGAAGAAGCGTCTAACATAAGAACGAGAGTCCTTGTGTCAGACCTTGCTGCCAGGTGGCGTAGTCTTTCTTTTCACTCCCTTAGGACATCTGTTTCTGGAGAATATCGAGGTCTCCGTCTCCGTCTCCAGCACCTATGGTGAGATTGACTTGCGGTAGGAGTCCAGAACCGAGCCCAAACTCAAGAATGCGGAGGTTTTCAAAAAGCAAGTGTGACTCATCGACTGTAAGATTCAAGATCGTCTTAGGTGTTACAATTACCATTCGTAGAATCGTTTACCACTTGATCTTATGATTGCAGACAGTTCTCACATTCCGTAAACCTAGAAGAACGCCGCAAACGAGAAAACGCGCACGAAACGACGAAACAACCGTACAAGGGAGTGGAACAAAGGGGAACAAGAAGAAGATCGAACCTGTGTAGAAAACCCAACCGACAGGCCTCTTGGTCTCGACGTCCTCGTAGTAGGTGATGAAATCGGCCTTCCGCCACGCATTGCAGAGGAAGCCGTCGACCTGCTTGGGGCCGACGTACGTGGCCCCGTCGAGCCAGTCGGGGCGGAGGATCCCCACGTCCAAGTGGTAGGTGCTGCACTTGCGGGGCTGGTCGAGGGTGTAGAAGAAGGAGGTGCCGTTGGTCCACTCGAGGTCGTAGAGGAGCTCCCCAAGCTGTTTCTGGATGATGTTGAAGTTCCTCCCGTTGGGCCAGTCGTACCAGAGGTCGATGACGGAGAGGGCGCCCGTGTAATTGACGTAGAGGACGGAGTGGAACTGGAGGGGCCAGGGGGTCGGGGTTGGGGTTGCGACGGAGGTGGCGAGTGGGAAGAGCAAGAGGAGGAGGAAGAGGAGAGGGAGGGGGAGGAGGCGATTCGGAGGATTTGCCATGGATGTGAGCTTGGACCGTGGATGGTGACGTGTTATTACGCAATGCTTATCTTTGCGATTTTTAATTTTATTATTGTTATATAAATTTTTATCTTATAATTTATTATATAATTTTATCATTATTTATAAAGTTATCTTTAATTTCATCTTTCAACTAAAATCAGATAAACAACCTTTATTTCAATGTCCATCGCGCACACAGGCGACGGCCACATCCGTCACACCACCGTATCGTCATATCATTATTCACAAATATTTTTTCTGATTTTTCTTAATATTTTTCATTTTTATTTTTTTAAGGTAAAATTACAAATCAATGTGGTGAAAAATAAAGATAAAGGTATTTTGAAAAATTTACATTCAATTGTTACAATAAAAAATTTACTATAATTAATATTTATATATTCTATTTAGTAAAAATACTATACATCATCCACTCCACACAATAAAAATTCCACTAAATCTTATTAACAAACACATTCTAAATTCCTACACATCCACTTATCCAAAAATAAACACAACTTTAAAAAAAGTTACGAACCAGAAAAATTATTACAATAATCCATGCTGAAAATAAGATGGAACTTGATAAAAAAACATAATCCATGTCTCTTCTACTCATAGTCAGTTACTATTAAAGTGAATATTCACATGTCAATATTTAATTTTATTTGATTTAGTGAAAATGTCAGATGCTGAGGCTTAATTTTTTTTCAACTAATGTAAAAGCTTACGTTGGCTTTCACACCCAAACCTACCATGTAAAAAAAATACAAAATTATATCTGACAAAAGAACCAACCAAAAATACTATTAAAATAATGAAAGACGGTTTTTAAGGATACGAGCAAAGGAGCACTTTTGGTTCCAAGCATTATCCATTGACGTGCGCTTACCGATTGCTCATCACGTGTCTCCTAAAGGTGTATGTCTCCTCCCTTGGCAACAGACGTAGGTATTCAAACGTCGCTGATCCCCAGGATATCCACCGGAAGTTTATGGTTGAAATTCATCTACACCAGCAAAGACTACTTTCATGTGCAACGATGTCAACAAAAACAAATCACGAGCATATGGTGAAGTGTGGGACGATGAAATTAAAAGAAATACTCTCAAAAGAAAAAGGATATTAGGCATTTCTGACAGGGACCCTGAGAGAATGTAATGGAACAATTAGACTTTTGCCAAGGCCGATCAGCCATGGTAGTGTAAACAGAAGCCGATCTTGTCCTTTTTCTTCGTGTAATCAGCAGCCTGTGTTCTAGCATCTGCCACAAAAATTGTGAACCCTTTCCCATCCCATAGCATGAGGTGTATAAATTGCTGTAGTCCCTAAACTGAATGATCTTATAATAAAAAAATTGGATATTGATATTGTCATTGTTGTACACTTGTTTAAGATCTTCTGAGTATCAATGAAAACACGCTTTCTATCTCTGAATAATTATCCTTGACAACTTCAGATCTCGACCTCCAAGCTATATGCTCATCAGGTCTTACTAGAATAGCCCCTTCACTTGTCATCTGACAAATTTCCCACCATGTCAATGGTAACGCTGGATTCTTAACTTCCTCCACATCTAGAAAATCAGACCAAGGTGCGAGCATTGCCTTGCTTCCCCGTTCGCTTCCACCAAAGGATATTATTTGTGGCCACATGATGCACACCTTCAGTGATAACTTGAAAATATTTGCAACCTTTAGAGCAGCACGTGCAAGCTTGTATGACTTCTTTCTTGGTGCTATTATAAGAAGCCATTCAAGTTTGTCACCAGATATCAAATCCAATGTAGATAGAACATCCTACAAAAGGATTCAAGAGAGGGTGAATTTAAAGGAGGAGGAGTAAAGAACGTTTATGAATTTTAACCTGGTATGATACTGCCTCCAGTGGCCTAACATTCATATGAGGTAACCTAGACCCTGGTTTCGCTGAGGGAACGTATTCTTCTAGCACTCTTCGGAATTGACTTGACTCTGTTGCAACTTTAGTTGCATCACCAACATCTTGAACAAGAGCTCCATGTATGTACCTAAAGACAGCATCAATTTCAGACAAACAATGCAACTTGCTGAATGAGTGAATTTGTTTCTCTTTAGTACCACTAGCACGCAAATCCTACCATATGGATGGTGCTAGGTTTATGTTGTTAAGTAGTTTTGTTCGTAGATAACTACATACCAATTTGAACTTCTCAAAAGGAAGAAATTGCTACTGAAAATTGCATGTATGTCACTGTGTTCTAATCACCTATGAGCACCCCCCCTAACAAGGGAAAATGGCAGAAGTTTCAAAAACAATTTTCCATTATAAGATATTTCCCAGGAATTTTTATAGTTTTCAATATATTTTAAAGCTTTCCATTATTTTTAATTTTCAGAATTTTTTGAATTTTACTCTCCATTTTTTTGTGAGCCTTAAACCTTACCTAAAGGTGTCAACAGGTCATGCCAATTGATCAACATCATATTGGGCCATATTATGTCAAGGGTAGAAAGAGACAGCCCAAGCATAAACAACCTATGGCGCATGGTCCATTTGTGCTGTCACTGATTTGACCGTGCTAAGTTTTGTTTTTCAATATACTAAATTACATATTCAGTATGCTAAATTGGGAAAATAGTATGCTGTTTATATAAATAGTATACCAAAAATATGCTTTCAATATATCATTTCTACAAAACAGTATATTATTCCTTGTAAAATGGTATCCATATATTGTTTTGCAGAATGGTATATTAAATTTACAAAAACACCAACCATATCATGTTTAACCTACATGCTTATACTGAGCTGTGGTGGTATTGCCTAATTTCACTTGAAAACAACCCAACACAGACCAAAAATCATGTAAGGTTGATCAACAACATGGTTTAACCATGCCAAACAGGCTAGCGTGATTGAGCCCATCCATTTGGCATCTATAATCCCACTGGGTCCAAACTATAGTGGAAATATCTACCTATGACAATAAAGAAATGACTCTGTCAATAAGAAGATATTAATGTAATTATCAAAAATTGAAGATGTTAATGTATATAAGCCCACTCTAACCTGAAGCCAATATCTTCAGCGGGGAACTGAAGCTGAAGGCTTTTCCCTTCCTCTAATATATTCTTAACTTTTGCAAGCCTTGAGGCCCCAAGTGGGTTATTTTTGTTCAAAACATATTCTGAGACTTGAGCACGACCAATTGCCATTATGCTCTCCAAAGCAAGCTTTTGCAATCCTGAAGGTAGCATGGCTCCAAATCCACTGTTGATTGCTTTGTGTACTGTTTCAAAGAAAACATACGCCACAAGGAGAAACGTACATGTGCTATTAGAGAGGAAAAAAACCCATAATATAGTGGAATTAGGAAAAAAGATACGTCACCATATAATCATGATAATATATTTTCCAAGCGATCCATAGCAGAGCAAGGAAAGTGATCATTACCTGAATTTGCAACTATAGCATCTAGACCAAGAGCAGCAGGAACTGATATTGCTGCTTTGAAATTCTGGATGCTCAATGAAGTGTTGAAAAGAGCGATCTGGAAAAAAAAAATTCAGATATAGGACATTGGTGTGCACTAATTTGAACAACAAGAACAAAAAGAAAACATAGACAAACAGTTATACAGGCCTACGCTCCATTTCATAAGTTTGAAGTATGGATGGTGAAGAAACACCATGGAATAAAGATGCAATTTTCCAGGCTAGATTATGAGCATCTTGAATGCCAGTATTCATCCCTGTATATTGTAGAATTAAACGAGCATGAGAATGGTCAGAAACACAGTAAACACCAGACCATTCACAGGTATCCTATTAAACATCAATCCAACAAGGGGTTCACATAATTTTACAGCATAATATTAATCTAGTCTAAAAACTATAAGGCATTATGAATAAAATAGTAGAATTAAGCTGCAAGCAATAATTTGAAATAAATACTAAATAGAATATACAACTATGAACCTGTTTGGTTACTAGAACCACTTTAAGAAGCAATTCCTAACATAGTCTCATCTTCTCCAAAATGCAAGGAGGAGCAAAATAGTTGTGCTCTAGCCTCTAAGGAAATGAAGAGTGTATCATCAAAAAGAATGCAAACACAAAAGACGGTATAAACAAGAAAGACAGTCAAATCTGAAACATTTTGCTGTCTTTGGTTTTCCTTGAAATTTTTTGAAAAAAGAAAAAGTTGTAACATAGAGAAACACCACGGGGAATTATGTAATAGGCATATATACTTGATATTTTAATGAAAATGTCTAGGTTTAGCATGTTAGTATTGCAGTAATAACAAAATTACAGATTAAATACATATTTATGCCGAATATTTTATTAAGCTGGAAGCATAAGTCTGAACCACCAATAGGGAAATCTCACTAGTTGTGTCATTTCCTCAAATCCTTCATTATTTTACTAATAAGAGCTCGGTTTATGCACAATAATTTAATTTGATACGGACACTAAAAGTATGAGAAGTATTTGTATAGATGTAAAATGGCTGCAAGAAGTATTATTGCATTACACCCTCCTTGATCATTGCTACTTGATTAAAAGAAAAAAAAAACACTTTACAGAAATTGTTCACTTTTTATTATTATCCTTCCATCAAGCATTTAGCTTTGGTGATTTAATAATATTGTATACTAAATTAGTCAAATTCTATTGGAGATTACTTCTATTTGACAGTAGTCTTAATGTAATGTAACTAAATTACGTAACATTACCAAATTACAATATTTGGCAATCAAATATAAGTTAATTATAAAATTATATAAGAATAAATTTTCATTATTTAAATTCAGATTTAATTAGTTGAGACTGATTATTTATATCTCATATTTTATTCTTATTATTTTTAAGAACTTACTACCATCAAATTTGTTATTATTATTTATTATCAACCTACTTATTGTTATTGTTGAGACTGATATTGATTTGGAGGATAATTATTAGTTTATTTTTAGTTAGATTATTATTGTTAATTTTAGATAGTTAAATATCTAGTTATCAATCAACTTATATATGCACAAATACATTAAAAAATCTAAGACATAACTAATATTGAATTTTTAATTTTTTTATTACCGCTTAAGTGTCAACAACCTTGGTGCCTTGGCAAGTAACAAGTCCACTTCAAATAATCTTTCACAATATAAATGAATGAAAAACAGCAATTCCTCTTCTTGATTTACTTTATTCTATACTTGTTTCCATCAAATTTCTGGGAATCATAACCATTGTGTAAAAGGTGATGGTCCATGTGACATAAAAGGTGTTAGCTCATTTGTCACTTGATCTATCATATCTAGAACAAGATTGTTGAAATCATTTGACCAAGAGTGAGCATTGGTTTCCAGGTACTGTCAACAAATCACGACAGAAGATTGGAACTACAAGAGAACCAAGTTGAATACGTATTGATAAACCTAATTAAAATCTGATTTTTATAAGGATGTAAAATGATAAACCTTTCTCTCAGGAGACATATACATAACCAAAAACAAATTTCTTCATATATACACAGGTACCTTATGGATCCATAAGTCAAGCAGGGTTGAAGAAAGTACAAGTATTGAATAGTTATGCAGCATGGAGACACCTATCAGGGGAAATGGATAGGTTGTTCTGTACAGGGAATTTTGAATGTTCACTCGATATATCTAATTATCAATGGAATGTTTTAGAGATTGGTAATCAGTAATCATTAACATCAACTCACAATTTCATCAACCACAACGGACATTTTCAAAGACATTCACTCCCCTTACCAAAGCCACCAGCAGGAGGAAAACGGTGAGCAGCATCACCAACTAGTATTAACCGACCATAGCCTGAGCTGTATTTTTCAGCAACTTCTGCATGCATTGTCCATGGTTTTATGTCTAAAATATTGATATCCAGAAGCTTTCGACCTACCATCTTCAAAATTATGTCTTCACATACCTACAACAGGTCAAACTTTGAACCAACACAAAATGATTGAAGAGGGAAAAATAGTTCTATTTATGGAAACAGATACAAGTATAATTGTGTGATCATGAAAGAGTGAGGATGGGTGTGGATTATTAACTTGGGAAAGACAATGTCTAAATTGGAAATGTCAAGCATGGAGAAAATATTATTAACCAGGTTATTTCATTACACTGGTGATTATAACTAAGAAATAGATCTATGGAAACAAAGAATGGGTGGAAGTAGATTTATTTATTAATAAAACATAAAACCTCTACATATGGAAAATACATAGAGAAGACAAATGCAAATTAACAGGAAAGTAAACTGACACGAAACCCTTAACTTAACCTTAGGATCTATATAAGGATTCATTTATTCAAACACTCTAACATTCTCCCTCAAGCTAGAATATCTAGGATATCTAACTTGCAAAAAATTCAAATATAATAATAAATGATAACATAGACCATTATAGTAAACACTAATAGGAAAGAATTGTGATTGTTGTTGTAGATGTAGAAACAACAAACAATTGGCATCAGTACGTAAGGATGGTAAATTTCCTTAATTGCACGATAGAATGGCATAAACATCAATCAAGTGACTTCGTCTACCACACTTAACTTGGTCAAAAAGTTAAAAAAACCTTGGGTCAAAAAGTAATATTTGTGGCACTTATAGCCAAATATTGGAAAACTTACAAATATGAGGTTCTATATACATTGATATAATTATGATCAAACTATTCGATGTAGTGACAAAGCAGCATTGCTTAATGTCAAGACTTGCACAAATAAGTAAAAGAAAATTGGAGGTTGATGATGAATGTATTGATATTTTTGACCTTTTTCTCTTTTTTTAACTTCCACAATTTTCTGAACAGTATCTATTATTTCATCGAAATTTTCTATCCCTTACTCCCCCTTCTCTTCCTTTTCTCCCTTTTGAACTAATAATTTTGTGCTCCTCACACCCCTCCCTCTTTTATATTTTTTTTACCAAGAGATGCGTGCATCACCCCCTCTGTTTTTTTTCAGCAACATCTGAGATCACCTGCTGATCTCTCCCATCTCTTTCTCTCACGTAGGATTCATAGAATTATACTCATGCATAGCTTGTCTATGCAAGAAGAAAACAAAGAGATGCATGCCCAAGCTAGCTATAAACATGTCAACCTTCACTCTTCATTTTTTTTCTTGTGCATGCTAAGTGAATGTCTTCTTCCAATGCTCTCTTAAGGAAGTGCAGTGGAGGTAGATGGAAATGAAGCTCCATTGTAAGAGGCGATGGTGTCTAGTGTCTCTAGTGGTATCAAGAAAAGGGCTAGGTGTGGCCATCTACATTTTGGACAAAAGATGAGGAGATGTCAATAGTAGTAAAGAAGGGTGTTGATGATGGCAACAGTGGCAAAGATGTGGCAATCATTATTTACTCTAACAATCATTCATTCTACTAAATAATATCTTGGAACAATCACATCTTAGGCTCCATTAAAAACAACATTTGATAAAAAGTGCTCTTGATCAAAAAAATTTCCACGTATCTTACTTCCTTCAATAGCTTTGTACTTCAAATTCACATGAAATTTGATCAAAACGTTTAAGAAAAGCTCACTTGGGGATGCCTTTTATTTTAAAAAAAAGCCCCACTAAAAGTTGTAGATTCATACCTAACTCCAATCATCTATTGATCCCACTATGTAGCTTGACAACATGAAGTCATTCTTCCCACTTATGTTACTACTTCCTTGCATGTTTAAATCATTTTCAATTGTTTATAACTATGCGTCATTCAGTTCTCATCTCTTCTAATTCATCAATATTTACTAGTTGTTGAAACAAAGTCAGACAGAAAAGTATATATGATCATAAATTCATAACATCGATTTACTTAAATCAAAATACAAGACCTCTTTTTTTTAAAGTACTGTACTCTACAAAAACATACATAATATTTAGAAATAAATATCCAGAGAGTTCATCTCTCTAACAAGCAATTAAATGCTGAAGCAAGAAAGGTTTATTTTAATATTCAAAAAAAAGAAAGCAGCCTCTTTGGTTTTCCAAAATACATTCCCAATAAGCTAAGCCATACAGTGTAGTAAGTTGTTTTCACTTTCTGAGTTTCTCCACTTCATTTCAATATTCAGAATTTCAAATATCTCAAGGAAATATAACTTCTGTAAAACTAAAACTCCGTGTCAGTTGACTGTGATCATATCAAAATGTTAATATGGCCTATAGACTCATATTCTCCGGTTTGCTTAAAGAATTAATTTTATTTTAAAAAATAGGGATATTCACACACTCTTTTTAGCATGTAGAAATAAATGATCAATCCTTCAATCTATATTGATTTTAGTGTATCATCTGACATAATTTGAGAAAGAAAGAAAGCAGAAATTTATTTTTTCTTCCAGCAAGAAACAGAAAATTTTACCACATCTATACCTTGAAACTGTAGTCCTCAACATTTTGCTGAGGTGGATAGAATGGCATCTGAAGGTAAGAATAAGAAAAACCAAAATTAGTTCCTATTAAGTATCATGCATTAGAAATGAATTTCAAAAGCTACATAAATTTACTATGTGTCATAACAAAATCACAATACCGCACTTGCATAAATCCACTAAACGATTTAGATAAGATAAAGCATTAGACAATATACCTGCAAGACAAATTCTCCTCGGTTGAGATTGTGTGAAACCAAAACACCAATTCCATCAGGGTTAAAAATGAAGTACAGCATTCCAGGTCTTTTGTCCAGAAGATATTCCCCAAGATCTCTACTTAAGAAATGAATGCTTGCAAGCTTTTGCAAATCTCTTTCCCCCTTCATGTTGATGCCAACCAGCTTTCTAACTGTACTACTTGAACCATCTGCACCAATGACAATGGAACAACTAAATTTTCTCTTAATCACTTTCCCCTCCCTAGAAAATGATGCTTCTACTTTGACTCCTTGGGGAGTTTGATTCACGGAAATGCACTCATGACCCATTAGTATAGTCCGTTCCACTTTCATACCAAGGTTGAAGTCGTCAAAACTGTTAAAATTGCAAACATGGAATCCCAAATTCTCTAGCTTCAGAAGCAATAAGTTTGCCAGTTTATACTGCGAGTAGTGTGCAACAGATGCTGGACTAAACACCTTCTCAAAATCTGTATAAGAGGATGCAATTGAAATGCCTCATGAGATAATTTTAATAGTCTGAATATACAGCTTTCTAGATTATTTATCAAAATAAACACCTTGTGATTGCATGTGATCCACTGACCCAAGAATAGGACCCAAGAGGGAAGTGCAATATATGAACTTTCTCCATGAGTTAACTGGAGGTTGAAGCCTCTCTATATCCTCAGCCAGGCCATCCAATTTCCGGAACAGCTACAAGTATGTGTATTTAAAAATAGATATACATTGAATGCATCAAATTCTTGGGTTGAAGCCATGAATTTGTTATGATTGATAAATTGGCATCCTATAAATCTATGATATTTCACTAGGCAACTATTACATGATTTTCTCTTTGTTACTGAAAACTGAATATATGGAATGTAGGTTCAATGAAACTAAAAAAATAATTAAGGCATATATTTAGACGATTATAAGATTCATAGATGTAAAACAATGAAAGCAATGATAAAATCTATAATAAAAAGAAATGATGAAATTATAAAATATATTATTCATAAAATTAAAATAAGATTGATAAACTTTGGGAGTGTTATATGATAGGAGGATACCCTGAAAATTAAAATAAAATTTCTATAAAACTGCTATTCACTCAACTACAACTCAGAATGTAAAGCATGATCATATGTAAAAAATTAATATTGCTAAGATGTGTATGCTTAAATGGATGGATGACAATAGGGATAAACTATTTTATGAGGAATAGAGCAGGAGTTGCATTGATTGAAGATAAAATAAAAGAAAATTGGTTTAAGTGGTTTGGTCATATCCTTAGGAGGTCAAAAAATGCACCAATTAGAAGATAAGAAGTAATTAATGTAAATGAAAAAAGAAGAAGTAGAGAAATACTTAAAACTACTTGATTAGGACTTGTGAAAAAGGATTTAAATTTATGTAATTTAATTGAATATTTGATCATAAATAGAAATATATGAAAGAAAAGGATTCATATAGGTGACCCCATACAATGGAATTATGCCTTGGATTGTTGTTCCTCAAAATCTTTTATATATTTCTCTCATTTTTATATTTGGCATTCATCATTGTGAGGAGCATAAAAGCACGTGTATTTTATTAGTTTTTTGTTTTGTCCTAATGAACACTCATTGTCTATTGCCTGGAAAACATAGAAAACCATCATGGATGAGGCCTAAGAAGAACAAACCTCCATGGATCGATTATTAATGAAGTGTGCTTGAGGATGTTGAGAAAAGGTCATGTTTTTCTCTAAGACTGCACACCCAACTCCTGCAAAGATACAAAAAGGAGGTGTTGAATGCGTGTGTTGGCTAGAAACTTATATGTGCGTTGAAAACTATTTATAGAAAAAAATGCATTTTAATGGCATCATCTCATCTTTTGCAAGAATCAGCAAACTACAAATATTATGTGCATAACGGATCCAATATATTTTATTTTAGATGATTATTCCCACATTGAATGAATAAGCTATCCTGATCATTTTTTATATATTGCTAAAGCACTAGTTACAAATTGAATTGAATGTTCAACGAAAGACTAAGGATTGCAATGCATGCCTAAAACCCCTTTCTTACCTTAAGAAATGATCACTTTTGCCATTGGCAACATAAGAGACCAAATTCATCAATTATCATACACTTAATATATTTGTTTGTGTAGTCCATTGTATATGTTTTCTGTTAGATGATTAGTCATTAATTTTATGAGTGTGGAATAGCTCCTTTCACGCACTATCAATGAATTCATGTCAGATTTATAACATGTTACAGACACAAATGAATTATGCAAAAAATCAAATGACCTTTATGACCACCACACCTATGAAACGCGCGACTATCTCAGATCAAAGGATCATTACAATTAGCAGGTGCCAGGTTGAATTCCAGCATTAAATCAAATACCAAATAAGAATACTTCATCTATGATAAGAATCATGTTAGTGGAATTAATTATAACAGTATAACCCTAAATGCCACCATATTAAGTTTTAACTATTGGTAATGTAGTCATAATTCACCTAAATGAGAACATGAATTAGTAGCTCCATCAAAAAACATAAATGCAAATGAAAAAATCACCTATATAGACTTCATGATTCAGGGATTCTTGATAAAGAATAAATTTGCCAATAACTTGACAACCATCTAGATAGATCATCATAGATTATTGAAGGATAACATTTGTTATACGTAAAATATTCAGATTGAGTTGTTCACGTATAAGGAGAGAGACGTTCACATAAACTACTCAGATAAAGTTATACACTAGTTTAGGATATCCTTGGAGGAAAAAAAGGAACAGTTGATCATAATATGCAAAACAGTATTGATGAGGAAGTTCTGACCGCCAGGGGCAGCACTAGGATTTTCCACAAAAACATGGTAGTAAATTTATATAGTCTTAAGTTACAAGGTCATCTATTTTTATCACAATAGAATGCATCTATCGAAGGAAATATTTTTTGAAATTTAAAAATGTAACGTAAAAGCTTCAAAAAATTAGTTTAAATAATAACTAAATACTAATGTTTTTCGATTTAAATTGTGATTGGCGGTCTTACTACGAAAAATGTTCAATGGCATAAAAGTTTCAAAAAAGAAGTTTACATACATAAAAACTTCAAAAATGTTCGATAATATAAAATATCCAAGTATCATAAAAATGTTCAAATGACAAATGTTTGGAGAATAAGATAACTAAAAACTACTGTTTTCCAATTTTAATAATGATTGACATTTTGACATATTTACAGAACCATCTATGATTGACCATTTAGCATACCCCGGAAACACTGATATAGTCGTAACTAATGAACGTACTTTTTCGCGACGCAATCCAGCGCGATTGGAACGGAATTAACGCAATTCTAGCAGATTACTACAGAATTTGTCGGTCGAAATTTGTAAAGAGACAATTCAATCGAAACGTGTGAAACGAAACTGGAAAATGAAAGCCGTCGCAAACGTGTGAATCCAAACGATCGTCAAAAGTAGTCCAAAGGACCGACGGACGTAACAGGAAAACAAAAGAGAAAAAAAAAAAAAACGGTAGTGATGAAAGAAAAGAAGCAGACCTAACTTGGTGAGTAGCATGGCCATCACAAGTCCGACGGGGCCAGCTCCAACAATGAGCACGGGCAAAGGCGAATCAGCATCTCCGTTCCCGCCGCCACCGAAGAAACAAGCTTCACCGGAAGAAGAGGAAACCGATGTTCCCAACGACGACGAGAACCACCGCAGGCGGCAGCAGCTTCTCCTCCACCAGTGGAGGTTCCCGGCCAGGGTCCCTAGAGCCGTGGACATCACCTTCCCGCCCTTTTTCGCCGTTCCAATCGCAACTCCAGCGTCCGTCGGCGGGCATTCGGCGTTTCTGACGGAGAGCCATTGGGCTTGAGTTAAATCCATCCCAATAAGGCCCAGTTTATCCCAAGTAATTTTTTGCAAGCTGATGTCAAAAAGTTATTCATTTTTAATAAATTTAAGAGTAAGATCACGTTTAGATGTAAGATTTATTTTATAAAAAAAATCTGTAAATGGCACCCAAGGAGACCAATATCTCAACATTTCTACGGTACTGTGTGTACGTAAAATTAAATAGAAATAAATTATTAAAATTTATTTTTTATAAAAATTAAATTAAATAAAAATAAATTTAATATAAGAATGTTTATGTATCAATCAAAATTAAAAATAT
>JAMKPZ010004444.1:0-23657 GCA_024699675.1 Amphibolis antarctica
GTCATGTGGGAGCTAATTGTGCTAAAGGGCCCCCTCCAATCAAGGAAAGGAAAGAGCTTTAACATGCTTGATTAGTTTGACTAATCACTAAGTTTGAAGGTAGGCGGACCTTAATTGGGCACTCAAGCTATATTGTGTGCCTTATGATTGGTTCTGCTTCTCCTAGTTGGTCAAAGGGGATGTAATAAATGTATGCATATTTGGTGACTCATGATACTTGAGAAACTTCTCAAAAGGGTGGTCTTCAAATCCCTTTTCCTATTCATTGGTATGTGTCATTTCTATAACATTGCACCTATCCAACATTGTCTAGTCATTTGTTGTCTATTTTTGCACTTCAATAGATGTTAAGATGTGGGAGGATAGGTTGATAGTGTATTTTTGGCTCATGTTCAAAATATCTAAGGTGGGAAGGTAAGTTGGACGCTTCTATTTTAGCATTTAAGAGGGATGGCTTATGGTTAATTTACCTAACAAGATCAACAACTTCCATTAAAGATGGTGTACAATGGAAGGGATAGATAGTTGTGTTAAGGTAGTGCCTTTAAGATGAGGGATAGGTAGTCATGCTTGAATTCTATATTATACAATAATTTAGAAAATGAATAAATTGTATTTCTTAACTATGTTTAATATTTGATTTCCATGAAAGCAAATTATTATAAAAGTTAAAAAATAATAATAAAACTTTATTATAAAAGTTGTTTTTGATAAAGCTAGTAACGAGTGAATGGACAATATCACTTGCAAAGTAGTTGATGGACAAGAACATAGATGATAGCAAAGGTTTAGGACTTTGTTGTCATTAGTAATATTAAGGATTTTTTTCTCTAGGGCAATTGTTTTACCCATCTTTCCCCCTCTCTTATAGCAGGAGTTTAGATGGTCTACAAGCTCCCTCTACTGTTAATTGCTCTTGCCTTTTCTAACAACCTATTAGAAAAAAATAGTTTTACATTGAAAATGATGAGTGAAATTGAAATCTTTATATCATTTATGAACCATTTTTCACTAATCAATTGATTTTAGTGAGGTAAAATTTACATAATATTAGAGTCAGTCTACGCAAATTACTCGTAAGATGTTATGTAGAGTATTTCAATAATAAGCTTACAAGTGTAAGGGTGTGTGGAAAAAAGATAGTCTCACATTAGAAATGATGCATTATGGAGTTGAGACCTTTATATATCACTTGTGAGTCTTATAGTGATGGACCACTACTTAAATCCCTATTGACGTGGTTTTTGTGATCATAGATCAACATCTTCCACTTGATTACGAAGATCATGCACAATATTATTTACACGCCTATTATTTATGTGATGTATTTTATTTCTATTCCTACCATCTGTGAAAAGTATAAACCTTTTAGTTTACACTCATACAATCTATAGGGAAATCTAAATTTTCATTATCCACGAAAATATTCCTTAATCTCATCAAGTTGACAAACTTAATGAATTTTTCTATTAAAATCTTTTTAATAGAAAGATCAGCAATTACATCTTCCGTGGAGATGTAAGTTATTTTTACTTCTCCCCTCTCTACAATATCATAAATATAGTGATAATGTATATCAATATGTATTTTTTTTGAACTATTTGCATCATTAGTGATAAAATTAATTGCTATTTGATTATCACAATATATTTCTATTAGATCATTTATTAAATCAAAGTTTAAATCATTCAAAAACCTCATGATTAAAACTATGAGAGGTTATTGGATTACGAACAACATATTTAACTTTCTATATATATTTTGCCATACAACTTTATTTTTTACTTCCCCAAGATACACAATACAACTTCCAAAGATGAACAAATGTTCAGAAATAGATTTTTCATCATCTTTATCATTAACATAATCTACGTCTAAATAACCAACGTATATTAAAGTCTTACACTTAATTGATAAGTAACCTTGTGGTATATTGTTCCTTTTATATATTTCATTATCTTTTTAATAATTTCCCAATGTGCTTCTAAGAAGATTAAGATTCTTTGTTTTCTTCCCATTATACCTATAGCACATGCTAAGTCTGGTCTAGTGCACAATATAACCTACATTAAACTTTCAACTACTTGAACATAAGGTACTTCAAAAGTTGTATTACTTTTTCAGAACATTGGTTCTTACTTAATCTTTTCACATACACAATATCTCGGTACTACATTATTATTTTGTATTCCAAACCTTTTTAGTATCGAGTATTGATATTTTTTCTTGAATTTTAATTCCTCAGGATATGTATTCAAAAAACATAAGATGTTTTTCTCATGTCTTTCATCTCAAATTTGTTTAACATGTCAACATCATTTTGGGCAAGTATTTCACATACAAGAACAATATTATAAACTTGTCCTTGCATTTCTTGATATTAGAGTTATTATATTTTATAATTGTTTAAGGGGTTTATTATAAATGTCTTGTGTATATATACTTGTAAATTGTACACATTATTATGCAATAATACCATTTTTCCCTTTCACATGGTATCAGAGCAAAGGTTAGGGTTTTCTTTGTCTATATTACTCTTCTCCTACATGAACCTCTCCCACTCAACACTCCCTTCTCTCCTAATGCTTTCTTGCATTGGACAAGATCAACTACTTCCATTAAAGATGGTGTACAATGGAAGGGATAGGTAGTCTGTGTTGAGGTAGTGCCCTTAAGGTGGGGTGCTTGGCCAACAATACATAGGTTGGGTCAAATGAGAGTGTGGTAAGGGAAGAGTATATGGAAGTGAAGTCACTGCTTGCTAGGGACATCTACTTGGCTATAGACATGACAGTTTATTTCATCTATGTTAGCATGGAGTTAGGATGGTTGGTATGACTAGGATCTGCCATTGACCTATCTTAGTTGGTTAAATGAGTTAGCAACTGAGTGGGAGCCCTTCCATGTTGTGACTTTGTGACTTGGTTGCACAAGGAGGGTAGCCTAAGAAATTGTGCAAGGTTGAGTCTGTCTCAATCATGGGGTCAAATAGGTGAGTATTTCTTTTTACTAAAAAGTTGTAGTATTGTTTCTTGCCATGTGGCCTAAACTTGTTTAGTGTTGGTGTTGCAAGTCCTCGAAGGGCAGCCCATGTTCCCACTATGAATATGTTGACGGTGTTAATTAAGGTGCTAGAGAGGAAGAGGTCAAGGAAGATATAGGCTTTTTTGAGATGAGCACTTCCTCACTGAAGGTTAAGAAAAAGAGTTGTACATTTGGTTCTACCTGTCCTGTCATCTAGTAACTCCAAAGCACCTTCAGGACTTTAGGCCTAGAGTTTGTTTGCCCACTCCAACTTTGTCTTCAGGGTGTAAATGATCAACTAATTAGTAACTTTCACCAGGTCTAAACTTACTACTAGAAAATTGCATCTTTTTATTTGTAACAATGCAGACTAGCATGCCAAAATGTAGATTATGTTCTTAAAGATGAAGGTGGTCATTTTCTCCTTCATTGTTCCAGTGATTGGCTTGGCCTCCACCCACTTAATGAAGTAATTGACTCATACCATGAGCGACTTGACCTGGCATGGTGTCATACATAGGGAAGGGGCTGACCATGTGGAAACCGCATTGCACAAAAGGATAGGGGAGAAAATGGGGATCATAGCATTAGTTGGGGCTTATGGGATGTTTACATGTTGCTGGTGCTAGTTGCATCTTTGTACATACTCAATTGTCTCCTTTAATAGGGTCGAATGGTAGTAGTTCTGTGACTAGACCTTAGTGGCTGGTGATCATGTGCTTGAGTGATTCACGTAGATGACAATAACTATATCTGCTTCTCACAAAGTTGGACTGGTTGACTAGCTCAATGCGCTCAAGCTGGTCAGAAACCTCAAGCTACAAAACAATGTACAAAACCAATTGGATTGTGGTTGATTAGGTCCCCTTTGATGCTTAAGTAAACAGTGTGTCAAGAGAAAATAATTATTGGATTGGGTAGGCGTACTATAATGCCGTATTTACTAGTGTATTTATGGTTGGGGGCAGTGAGGAGTTAATTGGTGTCGGTGAATATCACTCTACTGTATGATTCCATGTGGCAATCATGTAGGAGGCAAATAAGCATCTATACAATTGGTCATTGGCCATGCCAAATCTATGCAGTGGTTGTACCTTAAAGACTAATTCCATGTCACATAACATAATGGGGCCAGTTTACTTGCCAAGCTTAGTTGACCTGTTTAGCCTCATTGGTTTGATCGTTAAGGGTGGCTGGTAACTTCTCATATGAATAGGGCAACCAGGACAAGCAAGATGATCGCTTTGATTAAGCCACCCACATTTTTGAGATGACGGGGTAAGGGATATGCTTGTGACCCATGTGACTTGAATGGTTGGTTGGCATAGAGGCCACTTGAGGGTTGGGGGGATGGTTTGACCAGCCATCCACATTGGGTTGGTTTGACCGGCTCCCCCACATTAGTCACCATTGACCATTATGGTAGCTTGTTTATGTATATATGCCACTCCCAGTGCATGATTCGTTGAGGGACTGATACAAAGAAAGAGAGATTGGTGGATGGCCTTTACTTTACATTTTTCCCGAGTCCCCTACAGCCCTTATTTCTTTTCCCTTCAAATGTGATCTGATCTGAAGATGCATCAAATTAGATTTTGTAAAAAATAATGTTTTTTGATTTCAACCAAAAATATGAGTTGCTCAAGCTTAATTTACTTATTAGCTGAAATAGATGCTTATGGTTCGGGGAAAAAAATGACTTTTGCAAAGGCAATAGGCACTGAAAATTCAGTCTCTCAATGATGGCCCGATTAATCATTTGGGCAAACAACTGATCTGATCTGCCATTTATATTAAATGATCCAGATGAGTTTTTTGTAGCAAAAAAATAAAATTCCCTTATTTCGGAATAATTGACTTATTTTATGGGATTACTGAGTTTTCTCACTCTTTATTGGTATTTATTACTCTTGTTGGTATTTTTATTGATAAAAACGTGCTTCTCAAGGAAAGTCAGAAACTAGGGTGTTCTTAAGTCAAGAATTTGCTTCTTTGCAGCTTTTCTCCCTTGAAATAGAACTTTTCATCTTGCTGGTTGTCCGACATGGCAAAAAGACATCCACGTGCATGGAGTAGACATTTGCTGTTGTTTGCCACCTGTGATCCATACATCGTGAATATAAAGGGCAAGGTATCTTACCTCAACCCTATGTTCTTGATCTCATCCCTAACCTTGATATATTTCATGCATCAAATTTGAAGCAGATAAATATATGAAAATATCACAGCATTATAAGTCAATCCTTTTTGAAGATCCCTTAATGCTTATCTTTCAGATTGGTCTTTGAACATTTTTAATAATATAAGTCAATCCTCTTCAAACATTACAAGTCTTTTTGAATTTTCGATCCCATCTAAACTTTTATGTAGTATTTTAGTCCATAATTTGTAGTTAAATAGAACATATGGTATTCGTTTTTATCAAAGAGATTTAAAAAATCGTTCAATTAAACGAAAAGGATCTGATTTTTCAGTGTGGAGAATAAAATTCTGTCCCCGCTCTTGTCAGGGATTGATGCTCTTATTCTTCTAATTTGAATCAGTGGTCTAGTCATTTGTAAATCTGTATTTCTAAATGCCAACGTTAGGTCCATAAAATTCCTATCACCATGTACAGTTGAGTTCTGGAGGGTCCGAACTGCAAGATATGATGGTGGTAAGATTTGAGGATTTTTTGATGACACATTGTCCTTTAAGGATATGGTAGGAATGATCTGTTTGATGTATCCTTTTCTTACTCGTAAGAGCTCAAGGAAGATCACTATTTTTGGTAGTACTTGTTGCAATGGGAACAAGGATGTAGCCGTTACTAATGCCAAGACATCTTATTGATGGGATTGTGTAAAGTATGTTTGAAGGTATTCTAGAACTTTTTTAAGGTACTAAAATTGTTCATCTTTGATCATTTTTTCAAATGCATAAGTGATAAGTTTTAAAGATAAAACATGTTAACTATCTAGTAGTTATTTCTTTGTGAGAGATATCATGAATATTATAGAATTTTCTTTTATTTAAAATATATATTTTGGATCTACTTTTTTGAAATTAGTGAAATAATTAATCACTAAGGTTTTAACATTATCAAGGAATATAAAATTCTGCAATGCTAATCGGCCAAGCTAATTAAAATTAATTTGATTAAATTTAACTCAACTGTTGCATGCAAGCTTTGACGATTGAGTTTAGTTCACCACTTGCAGCAAAATCTACTTTAGTATTCTGTCGGTCATCCGTCTCCTATTATTACATGTTTTTACCATACCCTTGAGCTCTCCCCATAACATCAGCCAATATGACCCTCACAATGTCAGAAAAGCTAATAGTCACTACTTTTTTTATGGCTTGTCTATCAACTTCCAATGCATGTGGTACATTTATTGTGTACACAGACCACCAATCAGCTCATGTTATCAACATTATCAGTAGTGGGAGCAATGAAAATGAATTGCTTATTAGTGCAAAGAAAATCTTTTGCAGAAAATGAAATGCATGGTAGTGCCTTAAATTAATGGATAACAAGCATTGCATTGACTGCATGAGTCATTTAGTTAGGTCAACTAGTTGAGTTCCATGTTTAATCTATTCACAACCCAGCTTGTCTATCTATGCTCAATCTAAAAAACTTAACATTTAGCAAATAGATTGGAAATTTCAACATGAATGATGAATTCAGCATGTGTGTATGTGGTTGACCTAACACCAAATTTTATATGGATTGGCTAGCCATAAATAGTTTACATCTTGGTAAATCTGAATTCAGCTTATTTAAATGGATTGGTCAAGTGATTTCATTTATAATTTGAATTTATTTATCCTCAACTCTGCCATTTATAAAAAGAGTTGATGAGTTAGAGGTCTGTAGGTCATGACTTATTTTGCTATCCTTAGAAAATACCTGTTATTATGATTCTTTATAATGATGTAACATAGTGGCCCAAGGTCGTGTATCGCATAGCAAAGGTGGAACATGGGATCAAGTTCTGTATTTCTTGAGATTTGAATCGTTGAGCACTCAGGTGGGCCAAGTGTGGTTGGAATGAAAGAGAGAAATCATTCCCTGACAGAAAGAGGAAGAAAAAGATTGTCGTGATGTAAGTGTAACATTAAAATTGCAGAGCTAGGTGGAATCTATCGAATTAAGCTCTTAACCCTCTCTTTGACTGGAAAGAGGAAAATGGAAAAAAATGGAGTTGCCACTTAGTCTATTAAAGGAAAAATTAAGAAAATCTATAGATGACGGTTTCTAAATGTGTGGATAAGGTTGGTTTATGACCTTGAGACTTTGGATAAACATTTTGGGTACAGGTTGGAAAAGTATTAGCTCCTCAACCCGTCCAACTGAAAGTTGACCTCTCAAACTATCCTTAAATGTTGATGTAAATGTCATAATACAGTTGACCTCTCTAACTAGTGTTTACTGACTTTGAAATCTTAATCTTAAATACTGAGTACCCTAATGTGATTGTCCTCCCTTCCAGTGATTATGCAAGAAATTATCCAAAATGCATGTGTCCCATTCATGGCGTAACAGTGGCCTGAATGATTCAAACAAGCACAAGAAATGAGAAATACAAGCAATAGAACAAATATTGACTAGCATGTGAAATAATGGGGTACACTTGTATCAAGTAGATGTAAAGTTCTTAGTACAGAAATTTATTTAATTTGGTGGGTGCTTATGTGTGTAGATGCATGAAGGTGAGAAATTAACTAATGCTGAAACCTATGTGATCTTGTATTTGCATGTAAACACATGTAGACATATAGATGTGTAAAATTACCTAGAGCAGAAATATATCTTACCAATGTAATGCAAGAATTTAATTGATTATGCAATGGAGTAAACTTGGATTGATTATGAAACGGCGATCCCAAATGCATGGACCATACGCAGTTAACCAACGCACAAATTTAATTGACGAATATTATGTAGATGTGAGACAATTATATGCGTGGACCATACGCGATATAAAAAATTTGTAGTGCAGAAATTCATCAAATGATGTATGTAATGTAAATTGTGGGGTGGTGAATAGCTAATGCCACAGGAAATGTGAGTGCATATGGGACATATAGGGGAATCCCACGGGATTAATTAAATATTTAAATTAAGGGATTTAATGGTTGATTAAAGATTTCACTCAAGTGATTTAAGGGTTAATTAAAGATTTGAATTAAGTGATTTTAAAGATTTCTAAGGGTTTAGATTAAGTACTTTTAACGATTAATTAATTTAAATTATAATGATTTAAAGGATTAGTTAAGGATTTAAATTAAGTAATTTTAAGATTTAATTTATTAATTAAACATTTTAGGGATTAATTAGGCCTAATTAATTATTTAATTAATTTTATGAGATTAATAAATCATTTAATTAAGTATTTTATAGATTTATTAATTAATTAGGATTTTTAAACGGCTAGTCTAAAGAGAGGCACGAAGGGAAAACCTACATATGAAAAATTACAAAATTACCTACAAAAATATCGTCCCTAAACCATAAATCCTAACAAGAAGTGATACTTTGAAAACGAGACGTCAACAATAAGTCCATTTATTCCTTGCAGGAGAAGTGGTGTTACATTTTAAGGGCTTACAAGGAATTTGTATTTTTAAAAAACATGAGAGATTATGAAAAATTTAATTTATTATTTTTCATAATTTTCTACACTTTTTAAAGACACAAACTACCCCTATAAATATAGAGTGTGCTGTAGAACAAGGGGTTACATGTAGAAGAACAGGCAAATCAATGTAATCGGATCTTCCCCCCATGCTTTGATAGAGCTGGTTTAGTGATATTTGGATTTTTGTAGGTCAAGAAGCTTGCAAGGTACCATGGAACAGGCATGTGGGATGCCTTACATGTGTAGTTCTCCTCCCTGGATGCCTATCATCGGCCTCACCTCTTGCAAAACATGGGTGCCCTACAAGTCTGTAGCAAGCAAAAACTTTGACTTTGAGGATGAGTTGGGTAGTCAAGTTATATTCCGAATGTTTAAAGTATGGTATTATGTATTAAACAACTAGGGGCCTTAACTTTATTGTGAGTTTCACTTGCTAAATCAACCAAATCACCATGGATCACCTGTATTTTCACCACTGCAAGCATCAATTAGTGTAGCAACGCAAAGGTCATCATAAGCTTAGTGATACCAGATGGAGCACGAGCAACCAATTCTGGACTTGGACGTTGAGTGTTGCAGTTGGCTAGCAGATGGGACAGACTACTGCTACAAAAAACGATGATAGAGAAAGGACTAACAAAGCGTTATTGAGTAGGCAGTTCAAGAACCTGCAGCTCCATCAAAGATCTGGAGCCACACTATTGAACTCCCTCTCCTACAATTAGATGGAAGCGGATGAGTGGGTCATGGTGGTGGACATCAATTAGCCGGGTGAAATCTTGACTGAAAGGCATCCATCCAAGTCGCAAGAATGCTGCGGAACAACGACAGAGATAACTTGGACTGTGCTTCTGTTGCAACAAAAAGTTCCACAATGGGCATGCTGATACAGGGAGCAAATGCTAGCAAGTGTTTGTTGAACTAGGACTTCCAAAAGAGAGGCCCTGGGATCACCGAATCATCCTCAAAAATCCCAATAACCTGATGGCAATCATACTATATAGGGGTATGCTTGTTTCCAGCAAAAGGAAATAGAGAAGCAAATAGACATAGCATTGGTAAATTTTCTTCTCCAGCATTGTTAGTTAAAAAAGGAATGGTGGTTATGCATACACTACAAAGAACTGAACAAAAATATCCTTAAAGATAAGTATCCAATGTCGCAAGATGAATTGCCAGACAAATTGAGGAAAAGTAGATGATTTTCTAAAATTGACTTGAGGTTAGGATACTGTCAAATTTAGATGAACAAAGGAGACATTCCAAATTTATTAGTTTGTAGTTATGCCATTTGGTTAATGTAATAGCTACATTTCAAGCGATTATGAATGACATATTTAAACCTTCTTTGAGATAATTTGTCTTAATTTTCTTCGATGATATACTAATAAATTGTGCCACTTATGAAGATTATGCATAGTGCTTAGAGTACTGCAAATTATCATTTTATGCAAAAGGAAGTAAATGTCAATTTGTAGTTGGTACCATTTCTTACATTGGATTTGTGGTAGGTCTACATGAAAGTTGCATTGTATTGGATTGTGACTTCATTGTAGGGAAAGGGTAAATAGTGAATAAATTAAAACACCCTAATTTAATAAATTCGTGTAACCTTGAAAAAAACTCAATTAATAGATGAAAAACTCAAGCACAAAGAGACACAAAAACTTTATGGTAGTTCACCCAAACTAAGGTTAATCCACTCTCTAGGATACTAACCTTGAGATTTCCACTATCTCTTGATGTTTTATAGATTCATACTTCAATCTTTACAACCTTAAACAAGACGCCAACCTTATCTCGTGTATGGCACCAACCTTACACCCTCACCACCATTCGATGAGATAAGCTCTTAATTCTAAGTTTCAAAACCCAGCAATAAAAACACAAAACAAGAGAAACCTTACAAGAGATTTGCAGAAAAAATCACAAGACTTCTTTCAAAGAAAGACAGGATAACAATAACACGATTAGCACAAAATGAGCTCCTATACTTTCTTCTTCCATTGCTCCTTCATTTAAACCTTTTTCTTTTCAACATTTTTGGCAATTAATTTTTCAATCAAGAATTTTGTTTTAATCGTGATCTTCCTTTAATTTTACAGCCCTATTTAAATTCTCTTTATGCATAACTTGTTCAAACTATTCATTTCACAGTTGATCTTGCAAGATAAATCACTGATATGTAAATAATATTGATTATTTCCATGACATTCATTATTGAGTGTGATGCATCAGGTAGCACAATGGTGGTAGTTCTAATGTAAGATGGGCACCTGATAGCATACATGAGTAATTCATATAAGGGAAACAAATTTATCTACTAATTTATGAGAAAGAAATGTTAACCATCCTCACTACTATCAACAAGCAAAGATGGTAAAAAAAAAAAAACAAGCAAAGATGGTTATTGTTGGGAAGGCAATCTATCATCAAAATTGATTAGCTCAACTTGAAGTATTTGAAAGACCAATATACTAGGATGCCAACCTAGGAGCAATGGTTAGTTAAATTACTAGGATTTGATTACAAGATAAAGTATAAGTTCAAAAACACTAATAGGGTTGCAAATGCACTATCACAACAAAAACATGAAACAACAATTAACAACAATGCCATCACAATGTTGACAATATTATGGTTGATTGCAAGCACAATATTAAAGAATGTGATTTGTACCAAAAGATCAAATATGACAATATATGTCAATGGTTGGGTTGTTACTTTTATCAATTCCAAAGCAAAGTTAGACAGATATCAATATAGATTTATTGACATGTCATCTCTTTTAAAAGGGAATACCAATATTATGGTGGTGGTTAATTGATTTATCAAGTATGCACATGTTATACCTCTCAAACACCCCTATACAGAAAAGGGACTGTCAACACATTTATGGAACATATTTAACTAGAGTCCCTAAAACAATTATTACCCGTTTTCACCAGTTTTCACCCGTTTCTTTTAACAAGAGTTAATAAATCTTCAAGGGTTACAATTATGCATGCCTTCTTCCTATCACCCCTAAAGTGAAATTTTTAATCACACTCTGAAAACTTATCTTAGGTATTTCACGTTTCAACAATCTAAAAATTAGGTGCATTGGGTTCTATGGATGGAGTATTGGTATAGTACCACTACTCACAATTCTATTGGTTTCTGCAATTTGAAGTTCTATGTGGGGTAGCCCACCTGCTCCTCTCTCCTATATTTCCAAAACCATAAGGTAGGCTGTTGTGGATGAGAAGTTACAGGATCGTGAGGTTTTATTCCAAAAACTACAAAACAATATTAGCAAAACCCAAACCAGGTGAGGACGATGGCAGATAGCCATGGTGAAAACATCAGCCCAACCTCAAAAGGATGGTATAGATGTGTGAATTGCTTTGGCAAATGTAGATGGAAGAATAGAACGAAGGTAGAGGAGAGTTGAATAAATTGAGCCTCACATCATCTCAGCCTCTTCAAGTCAACAGTGTGGATAAAAAGGAAACGGTAGGGGTTGTAATTAAAATACACACAACCATGTTGACCAAAGTTGACATGTTTCAAGTATTAGCAAATGGCAACGTCCTGATCTTCCAATCATGAAGGAAAGAATCCTAGTTTTAAACCCACAACATAAACATTATTACCTTAAATGTTGATGTGCATGACGTAAGATGAAAGAAAATATTAAGCATCCTAAATCAACAATAAAACTACAGAAAAGAGTATGGGTTCTGAATCTAGGAGATACGGTCAAGAAGGGTAATAACCAAATGCTTAAACGAATAAATCACCACAAGTAACAGATAAAAGAGTTCAATCTTGATTCTAACGGAAAAAAAGATATGGAATTCAGAAATATCTGCAATGCCCATCATTAGAATGTAATAACGAAGAGTTTTTAGGAACATTCAAGAAAAGTGCAAAGGTAAATCTGTAAATAAAAGAGTTACCATCTTCCGAGATAACTGCAGAAACTTGGCATATGCAGCATGCAGCATGGAACGTGGAACCAACGTCTGGAATGGGTAGAAGAAATCGCGCACAAAGGCAATGATAATAATAATGGGACCATAAATTACAATGCAATGCTAGCCGAAAGAAATCTTCCATTGATGTTCATCAAACCAACCTAATTGCATCTTGCACACAAGCAGCAAACTTTTGCAATCAATAAGATCAGGTTCTTGAGGCTGCAAAGATGTCCCAATCATCGTTCCTCCACTCATTTATGGCAAAACAAAGGGCATCTGACGTGACAGGCAGCCAGCATGACACAGGACACAACAGAGGTGCAGATCTGTAACATAACTTGTATAACCTTCTCCAGTTAAGATCCTAGATCTTGTCAAGCTTTTCAGCCTTGACAACAGGATTGGCCTTTGTAATGGCTTCACGACCAGATGATCGGTAATCAAATTGGCAATCATGCTTGTCAGAGTAGCGATGCATGGGACAGAACACATTACCACATCGGCAATTGAAACCCATCAGGCCTACGCGTTTCTTGCAAGTACTGCACCTGGTAGGACCCTCTTTGACCTTCACTTCACCAGCCTTGCTTGAGTCTGAAGCATCACATGGCTGAGAAGCAATAGCCTTAGGCTCCACCACACCAACTGCTAGATCTTTGCTAACAGAAACAACTGGCTCCTTCATGCTGTTGCTTCCACTGCCATTGATGATGCTGTCAATTGATGGGGCTGCAAGCTTGGCCCTTTCCTGCTTCAACACCAACTCTTTGTGGCACTTGGAGCACATATTCATTGTCGCTGCACTTCCAAAGAATCCACAATTGTTGATGCAGAGGATTGGACCTTCAGGTGTTTCACAGCCAGTCTCCTTGTGCTCCATATTTCCTCAGTTCTACTGCAAAAATCGAAAAGGAATAAGTTGGTTTTGAAGTATACAGAAAGTTAATTTTACAGAATAATTCAATTTTAGTTTTTTCCAAACAAATTTAAAAAATTTCAACTTAATACTCTGATCCATTTTTTTTATAATGTTAATATTCTTAAGAAGGTACAAATCCTGATCAACTTAACTAAAAAGTAGAGTGGAGGATAGACCATGCTATCCATTGTTAATAAGACTAATCCATTGTCAATGGGTAAAAATTATAATCTTTGTCCGGCTAGTTCCCTCTTGATGTAATCGAGTAATTGAATTCAAAACAGTATTTTACCATGACCAAGAAGATAACAGACTATAAACCATGTTCATATGACGTTCATCAGAAAAACATAGCCCCGAGGCATGTAGTCCCATGAGTAGACAGATTTATAAATAATTTTCACACAACCTTCATTGAGGAAAAAATTGCCAAAAAGATTATGGGCCAAATGAGAAGGTAAAATACAGCAGCATGCTTATGTTCATTGTCAAAGAACTGCTTATCAACTAGAAGGAACAAAAAGGAATACCAAAGAAAAGTAAATGGAACAATACTAGAGGAAAAAAAAGATAGTATGCACCATATATCATCCATCAGAAATTACACATCCTTCAGAAGAAACACCAAGATGAGTGGTTTTTATATAAAAATTTAGATTAGCAATGCATGCAACTTTGTTTTACCAGATTGTTGATCATATAGGGGGCCAGTAGTCCCACATTGAGTACTTATGGTCTAGGCTCTCCTCACTAACAAGATAGCTTTTAAGGTGGGTTCTCCTAAACCATAGCAAATGGTATCAAAACTAACACGACCTGAATTGGGTCCTAGAATGGACGACTTGAGGACCACAAGGTGGTGCATAAACACTTAGTGTGAGCTGCCGTGGGCCACTCACTAGAAAGGTTGACTTAGAGGCCACGAGTGATGGTGTTCATAAACATTTGGCGTGGGCTACCAACAATGACTCTGGTGTAGAAAGCATAGTGGATTGTTACCAAACTATTGGTCATATGGCAGATTAATAGTCCCACATCAGGTAATTATGGTGCTTGATGTGAGTTAAGCTCTCCCCCACTAACAAGTGAGCTTTTAGGTGGGTTCTCTTAGATTGTAACAGTTTCTTTGATTGGCAAAACACATACAAATATTATCAACGAGAAACAGATAGAGTTCCATAAAATTTGAAGTTAGAATCAAAATAAATTGTGTTAAATTTATTCCAAAGCATGGAAAATAAACAACATAGGAACAGGATACAAAGCATAAACAGGCATCATCACAAAGCAACGAATGATCATCTTATCATCACCAATTACCCACATACTCAAAACACGACGAACAAATACGATACAAGGACCCGATCGTGTTAACAAACGAACGAGAAAACAAGATTCATCAGCATACAACCTAAAAAATCACAACAATCAGATTTTTATCCTTGACGCTGAGCATATCAACCAACCCCAGCGCCACATCGCAGAGGAAAAAAGAAACACTCACCAGACAAGCGTACAAGCGTTCCTCCTCCTCCACCTCCCCCGTGCCGAAAGATCCACGTCGATACCTGCAACCAAAGGGCAGAGACGCCAGGAAAACCGATAAGAACGGTAGATACGCAGCTGATAGTTGCCATACGACAGAGGCGAGGACGCGAAGCATAAAGGAGAGTAGGGAAGCGGGGGGATGAGAAGAGTAACCCTAATCTCACCGGAGGAAACTCGCGCTGGGGGGCGGAGGCGTGGAGTCGGCGGCGGAATGGTCGGAGGAAACCCGGGGAAATATTTTTCTCTTAAACTTTGGTTTTTGTGGTGCCGACGACGGCGACAGCCGGGTGGTCCCGGCGTGTACATTTATGTGTTATTTAAAAATTTATATTTATTTACATTGTCTTTAAAATTATTTTTATTTTACTTTCTGAAAATATCAATTACATCGTGTTTGACTAGGTTAACGTAGTTAGTATCGTTGATCGGTATGATACAAGTTTAACAAGTTAAGTTATGTTTAGTTACATTCTAATATTTTCATGTTAGTACGATATTCATCGCACATAAGTTACGAAAATAATTTTATAATTTTATATTTTTACTAACATACCTTTTTTTAAATTGTATACCTTATATATAGCTTGGTAGTTTGTTAATATATGACGTATGGTTGTAGGTTTAAATCTTATTTTTAACTTATTTTCGGTATTTATGAATTATATTAATTTTATATTAATTTTTTATAAAATAAAAAATAATTAAAAAAATTGAACTATATTAATTAAGCTTGGTCAATACAACTCAACATGGTCAAATTATGTCAATTAATGACATAAGTTAGAATAGGTTGTCAATTGAAAAGTTAAACATATAGTTAAGCTTGACACAAATAGTACTATACTTAAAAAAATTTCAAACGGTACACGTAACTTATTGACATGTCTATCAAAATCTATATAATTATCTCTCATATATTAATCACAGGGACATTCTAATACTAGTAATTAATTTTTTAATAGCATATAAGAAAATATAAATTTTGAATAACATACAGTTAACTTATTGTGGTCTTTTCGTGATGATTTTTTTTGCTCGGAATTAAATTTATTTTCTTTTTCGCAACTTATTTCATTTTTGTTGAGCTTTAAATAAATTTTTTTAAAATTTAGATCTTATTTTCTTAAATTTCATGAAATTACGCGCACAAGATCTCAAACGTGCCGTACAACTTAATAATTAATTATCTACAGTTAACATAATATTAATTCGCATTCCCAAATTATAATATCATATAAATCCACAGCCCGCGATAATTGCTTCACATTTTGCCTTGCGTGCTTGAATTCTATATCGTACGGTAATTTAGAAAATGAAGGTCAA
Source organism: Amphibolis antarctica (assembly GCA_024699675.1). Lineage (NCBI taxonomy): Eukaryota > Viridiplantae > Streptophyta > Magnoliopsida > Alismatales > Cymodoceaceae > Amphibolis > Amphibolis antarctica. The sequence goes on from JAMKPZ010004444.1 coordinate 16,404, forward strand.
CTTATCTTATCTTATTTATTGTCATCTTTTATAATAGTTTTAATTATGTTTCTTTGTTTTACCCATCCTTTACCTTCTCAGGAGTTTCAATGGTCTACAAACTCCTTCTGCCCTTGAATGTTCTGTACTTTTTTTGATGAACTATTGGAAAAAAAAAATAGAGTGAAATTAAAATTTTGTTTGAAAAGTTAACTCTTTCATTTAAAAATTACTCCCAGCGTATAATGACATGGGCAAATTTTTGAAACAATTTTTTCGTATTATCTTTATCATGCATTCAATCATATTAACATTAAAAAATATACTTTTAATATTAACATCATTTATTTAAATATTAAAAGATATATAAATATTATAAATATATTTGTAACTATACAATATACGAAGAAAACATGAGAAATATATTTTCCCACCTTAATAATATATCTGCCCATGGATTTTTTTTTTTACAAAAAATAACATACTTGCAATTACCACTATTTAAATCTGTAAAGTTTGTTATCACCAAAAATTAATTTTATCTGTAACATTACTAAAACAAAAAAGAAAGAACTTGCCGCACTTTTAATGTAGAAGAAGTGTCGACGGTTTTCGTTTGTTTTTTTAATTTATTTGCCCACCTTAATAATATATCCGTCCATTTCGATAATACGACATGTACAGCATACAGACAATCATAGATTTTTTTTTTTATACAGAAAATAACATACCTGCAATTATCAATATTTTTTGTTTTAAAAAGTGATGCAGACACCGTACCGTTTAGAATATAACATGAACCTGAAAGACATAACATTTCATATAGACCTGAAAATCGTTTACAATATAACATGAACCTAAAATAAATAAGATTGCATATACAGTGAAAACGACTTACACAAAAACCTGCATGTTTTTCAGACTTTCATGTACAAGCCAGCATACAAGTTCAGCACCGACGGAAGCTTGAAGCTCCTCTTCCTGGATTCGCGAGGACGAAAGCTGAGGAGGAAGGGCAGTGCGGAAGTGCCGGGAGTGAAAAAGTGAAGGGAATGGCAGGATTCAAGAGAGGGAAGGAAGGTGATCAGGGAGCGAGAGCATGAAGAAAAGCTAGCGAAAGCCGGAAGATTCGCCCTCCCTCGCGGTGGCTGCAGGTAAATTACTCTGCTCGACTTGTCATGTCGTGCGGGGGCATGTTTCGAAGTTCACTTTTGCGTTTGATTTCAAAAGTCCTAAAAATCACTTTTTATTATTTTTAAAATAAAAAGAATTATTCTTAAATATAACGTAAGATCTTTATATCACTTATTCTTCGAGATTTGTATTCAAAAGTTTTTCCTTTCAACCTAAGTTCTTTCTTTATTTTATTTAACATGTCAGTATTTTACATACAAGGATAATATTATAAAGTTGCCCTTATTTTTCTTGATGTTAAAGTTATTATATTTTTTAGTTGTTTAAGAGATTTATTATAAATGTGTAAATTGTACGTATTACTATACAACAATACCATTTTTTCCTTTTACATGATATCAAAGCACATGTCAACATATTTTACTTTATATACGTATTTTCCCATACAACTTTACTTTTTACTTTCCCAAGATACAGAATACAACCTCCAAAGATAAACAAAAATGTTTAGAAATAGATTTTTCATCATCTTCATCACTAACAAAATTTGCATCTAAATAATCAAGTATATTAAACTCTTCCACTTGATAAGTAACATTGTGGTATATTGCTCCTTTTATATATTTCATTATCCTCTTAATAATTCCCCAATGTGCTTTTAAGAAGATTAAAATTCTTTGTTTTCTTTCCATTATATCTATAGCATATGCTAAATCTAGTCTAGTGCACAATATAACCTAGCTACATCAAATTTTCAATTACTTAGACATAAAGTACTTCAAAAGTTGTATCATTTTTCCAAGACATTGGTCATTACTTAACATTTTCACGAACGTAATGTATCACTATGGTGTTATTTTACATTCCAAACCTTTTTAGTATTGAGTGTGGATATTTTTTATTGAATATCAATTCCTCGAGATCTATATTCAAGAAACATAAGATGTTTCCCTCGTCTTTCATCCCAAATTTTAACCTAATTTATTTCTTTAATTATTTTGTTTAACATACCAATATTATTTTCAACAAGAAAAATATTATTCACATACAAGGATAATATTATAAACTTACACTCGATATTCTTGATATTATAGTTATTATATTTTTTAGTTGTTTAGGAGATTTATTATAAATGTCTCATGTATATATAATTGTTATTACATACAACAATATTGTTTTCCTCGTTTACATGGTATTAGAGTATAGGTTAGGATTTTCTGTTTTCCTCTTTTGCTCAACCCTCCCTTCTCCTGATGCTTTTTAGCATTGGTCTTTCACTCACCTTGTACGTTGTTTGAGGTTTTAGTTAAACTTATAATGTTGATTACCAAGACACCTTTTCTCTAGTTACTTACCTTAATTCTATTCGGGTCCTCATTTCAATGATAATAAATTAATCTTGGGAGATGCATCAACTAAATGTCAAGAATATCTTTCTAAATGGTAATTTATAAGAATAGGCCCCGATGGAGTGACCCTTTGGGTATGTTGCTTAGGAAAAGAAGTTGGTATGCTATCTTAAAGAGGTAATTTATGGTCATAAACAGAGAGAGAGCCTTAGAGTATGGTTTCAAAATTTCAGTGACATTGTGACCTAAGGGGCATTTCAAAAGATGTCAAACAGATCACCTTATTTTCTAGAGAAATTCAAGTCTAAGGTACATCGTCATTGTTATTCATGTCGATAATATCCTAACAACAAGAAGTTATTTTAGTGGGATAGTAAAGACCAAGACTCATCTTACTACCTAATTTGCTACCAAGGATATTAGACGACCAAATCGTTTTTTGAGAATTGAATTTATTTATGTAAAAGAAAAAGTATCTCTTTCACAGACGAAATATGCATTGAATTTATTACAAGAAATTGGTCTGAATGCTAGCCTAAAAGTACTCCGGTAAAGGCAAATCCATATTTTTGAGATGATATGTCAAAGCTCTTGAAGCATCTAGACAAACATAGAAGATTTATTAGCAAATTAATCTACTTAATCGTCACTGGACTAGATATTTTCTTTACTGTAGGTATTTTTTGACGATTTATGCAACAATTGAGGAAAGTGAGTTACTCGAGTACTTACATATGTCAAGAGTACTAGAAAAGAGATGATAGTATATGGATGACTTGATTACCTTTATTTAAGTTGAAGTCTTCTTTTCTGATTCAGGTTACGTACGAAACCTTGAAGATTGAAAGTCTACTTCTGCGCATATGTTAGAGAAAACTTAATTAAATACTTGAACTCTTTTACTTCCAAACAATACTTTAAAGCACGACATTTCTTTTTCAACTGACTACCAATCCTAAAGTCTAATCGCAAACCTTTGTTTATGCGTTGAGCTTCGATACTCTTTTTATGTTATTGGCAACGTAACTTTTTCTTTTTTTTTTGCTTAAATAACTTCACTGTAAAACACATACAAACATTCTCCGTAAGCATTCTTCTCTATCAAATCAATTGTCTTATCTTTTACCGTTAACTTTACATGTATACGGTGTATTGGCTGTAGATGTAAAATTATGTCAAGTAAAGTTTATATTTTTAAGAAATTACGTAATCTAAGATTTAAGTATTTTGATATAATTTTTAATGTAAAATATTAAAATTATTAAATAAATATTACTGTGAATCATTATAATATATAGTAAAAAATTAAAATATACAGTAAAAAATACTTAACAAAATAAGACCATAATATTATCTAGATCAAACATCAAACATAAGTTCAGATTTCGACATTTCGACATCTTATTTTACAGTAGTTCAGGTGACTTGACTTTTACTATTTATAATAAAATATATAATTTAATAATTATATTTTAAAAATAAATAAATAAATAAAAAAAATACGAAAATTACTCGTAACTTGCTTCTTGTCACATTTTCCGTGTTGTTCACTATTTTACCTTTTTGTATCCTTTTCGTCTTTTCGATGTGTTCTCTTTATCACTTGTGATTTCCTTCTTTTATGTTCTTTTTGTTGCTTGTCATTTGTCTTCATATTGCTAACAATCTTTTTTTTTACGTCTTTCTTATTGTGTCATCCTTATCGCTCACGATCTCACTCTTTCACATTCTTCTCGTCACATTCTCATTGCCACGTCCTCCTTGTCACTCGATGGATTAGGGTGCGAATGGGGTTTCAGCCATGGTGGGGTTTTCTCTCGTGATTTTATTTATTTACAGTAGAAAAAAAGTCAATCAAATGAATAGTAAAAAATATAAAAATTATTTGATAAATATACCATAGAATGCTGAAGTATATAGTAAAAATGTGATTGTATAGTACGAAAATGCATAGACAAACATAGTCAATATGGCCACTTCTGTTGAAATGATATACATACCTTTTTTTTCAAGAAATTCAAAGGTCGTGTTTGTTTAAGGATTAGTATTTAAGATTTAAAATTTAATAAATTATTTATATAAATTGTAATTATTTTTATTATATAATTAAAATTATAATTTTTTAATAAATAATTTAACTTTGTACAATAATTCATATTAGGGATCAACAAGTATTAAATTGTTCTCTAATTTTTTATACTTTTTTTGAAGTATTCCAATTACAACATAAAATACAATAAACTAGTTTTGTCATTTTTTAAGATTTTTATATAAAAATATATTGATAATATAAACTTCATTCATATCATTTTAATGTAATTTATTAGATAATCACGTAGATTTTAATAGTAATTTACAGTACGAATTCTTGAATTCGATAAACATCGATAAAAATAAAATCTAAATTCATATTAACAACAAAACATGATTCAATAATATAATAATTCAATGCAATTATAGTATAAAGATTTTTTTGTGTGCATTTTTTTTAATTATTATATTACAAAAAAGTTTCTAAAAAACTTCACTATATAACATTTATTATTAAATAAATAATTTTTATTGATGCATGTAAAATTGGAAAATCAATATAATTTTCATTTCCACATGTACAGCAAAAATGGTCATCCGTTTTTTTTTCGTCCTCCACGGGAATCGTGCAGGGTGTGAAAAAAACGATGTCCCACCGCACTCCACGTCACTAAACAAAAGTATTTTAATAAAAATATACACGATTTTTTTTAACATTATAAACAAATAATTATTTATACGAGAAAAAAAAGTGTATTATTTTTTAAAAAAGTGTAAAATTTGTTATAATATTGTAAAAATATTATAAAATTTTATTTATAAATATTTTTATTGTAATGTAATTTTTGGTAACATTAAAAAAAATATTGACATAGGAGGCTAAATGAGAAAAAAAAAGTCTATTATTTTTTGTAACATTATAAGATTTGTTGTAATATTATAAAAAATAATTTCATTATAATAAAGAAGTGTATAATTTTTTACAATATTGTAAACAAATTACTAATATCAAAGACCGAAAGGTGAAAAAAGTCTATTTTTTGTAACATTATAAGATTTATTGTAATATTATAAAAAATAGTTTCATTGTAATAAAAAATTGTAATTTTTTATAATATTGTAAACAAATTACTAATATTAAAGACCGAAAGGTCAAAAAAGTCTATTTTTTGTAACATTATAAGATTTATTGTAATATTGTAAAAAATATTTTTGTTGTAATAAAGAAGCGTATATATTTTGTAACGTTGTAATTATTTTATTTTAAAAAATGACAAAAATTATCTAATATTTTGCCTTTTTTTTGTAACATCGTAAGAATTTTTATAATATTGTAAAAAAAGATACAACGTTCTTTAAAATGTAATATTATAAAAGTATTATTTTTATTATAATAAAAAAATATGTAATTTTTTGTAATATTGTAAAAACATTATTATTATTATTATTATTATTATAAGATAGTTATTAACATCAGATGGATTGCGAAAAAACATCTACATTTTAAAAAGTTTTTTAAAATGATGTAACGTTGTAAAAGTAATTATTAGCGATGTTTTTAATAAGTGTACGATTTCTTATAACGTTAAAATAACGTTATTGTAACATTGTATTTTACTTATAGAATTGTTGTAATTTTTAAAAAATTATATAAAATTTTTAAAATTATTTTTTTTAACAAAACCCCGATCTTGTCCTTTTTTGAAAGTACACAATTTTTTTATAATGTTATTCATGTCGTTGTTGATTTTAAAGAATGAGTATAAAAAAATAATCTATATTTTGTCGATGTTGTAAAAATTATTGTAATGAAATGAAGAAAAAAATATCTTAAAAAATATTGTAAAAAATATTTTTATATTATAAAAAGTTAATAATTATTTTTAACATTATACAAAATAATACATATATGACAGTTTAAAAAACTCTCATAATCTACAGTAAAAAAAATTTATTTTAAAAAATATCGCAATATATGACATAGTGTTTCAAAAGTAATCTCACATATATAATTGTTTTTATTAAAAAACGTCGGAGGCCGTGCATCGGGACACTTCGATGGAAATGATTGAAAACGAAGAAAGCGATTTCGAAATTTGTATAATGTTTGTTGTTACATTTTCGAAGTTTGTATTTATAAAAAGAGGGTACGAGGGCGTCCGTCGACGTTAAAATTGAAAATTTTAAAAATATTTTTTTTTATTTACGTGAAATTTAAAAATACTTTTTCTTGTGTTGTAAGTGAAATTTCAAAACACTCTTTCTCATGCAGCAAGTGAAATTTAAAAATACTCTCCTTTAACTGGAAAAATTCATTCACGTATGTATAATTAATTTTTCATTAATTACGAATACGGTGATTAAATTTGAAAAATATTTGTGGATTCTTTTTAAATTAATTTGATTTTAATTATATAGTGTTTAATAAAAATAATTTAGGGTGGATTTTGTTTAACTTAAATATTAGGGTGAATTTTTTTAAAATAACTTGATTTTAATTATGTAGTGTTTAATAAAAATAATTCAAGGTGGATTTTTTTTAACTTAAATATTAGGGTGATTTTTTTAAAAAATAATTCGATTTTACTTAAAAAGTATTTTGATTAAATATTTAAAAACACTCCATTTTCAATCAATTATTTTCCATGTGTTGTTTGAAAAGGGAGTGTTTTTAAATATTTAATCAAAATATTTTTTAAGTAAAATCGAATTATTTAAAAAAAAATTCACCCTAATATTTAAGTGAAAAAAAATCCACCCT
>JAMKPZ010004445.1:0-25178 GCA_024699675.1 Amphibolis antarctica
GGCTGTCAACGGTCCAACAGATGGCCTGGTAGAAGTCTCGGCAAATGAGCTAGCACACTTAGAAGCAAGCCTCTCGTAACGAGCAAGATCGGTCGTCGTGACGAGCTGGGTCAGGAGCATTGTCTTCTATCGGCCACTTGTTGAAACACACAGGAAGCTTGCCAGCTCAACCTTGGCCTCGCCAAACAACAGCTGGCTAGGAGGCCTCTGACCTAGGTTGATGAGGCTCAGCATTTGCCACTGAATCGCCACCGCCTAGTTCACCTGGCATCCGGTTACCACCGCGAGACTTGCGTGGTAAGTCGCCACATTCACCTCGTCCCAATGTCCCCCTTTCGGTAGGACAGTATTGTTCAAAATCAACAAGATGAGGTGGGAGATCAGGTTTAGCTCACGTGTCTTGGCCACCTGCCAATCAAACCCAGTATCCACCGCCACTGCCATGTTGATGTCACCGATGCTCCACGAGATGCTCAACAGAGGGGCAAAAACGTCCAACCCGGAAGAGCAGAGACCGAGCACCTCGAGCAAGAGTGCATCGGATAGTGTGGTCAGCCCCGTTTAGAAGTCGAGAACAAGGTACAACTCCACCTCGGATAGGTTGGAGTTCGTCTTGGTGACTAGACCGGGGATGGTCTCCACCTGGCGGAGATCAGGAATGAATCAAAGCAGCCCCTGCGTGGCGAATAGCTGCTCCACCTCTGGCAGTCGGTCAAAGTCAGCTGGCCTACCGTACAAAATGCTCTTTCCCTTGGCGATCGTCCACTGGGAAAAGAAGCTCCCGATCGGTGTCGGGTGGCGAGACGCCCTTGGTCGCCACCTCAGCATAACCAAAGGCCGTGTAATGCCACGAGAGGGCAAGGCCGATAGACTCCGCATCTAACACTGCATTGTCAGGCCTTGCCAGTGGCGTGTTAGAGGATTTTGGGAGGAGCTAATACCTCCCAACCAACATCTTGTGACGCGTCCTCCACAACAAACCCTCATAGGAAGCCTCTGCTGATACCTCGCCTTCTATTCCTTCCTCTGAACGACAAGAGCCAAAGGCCTCAAGGTCCCCGCACCACTCCAATAACCACAATCGAGAGAAAACGTCGATGGAGGTCGGGTTGCACCCCCCGTCCAAAAGCAGGTAAGTCACTTGCAACCGATAGCTCTCTGCCTGGTCGAGACACGAGATGTCCTCAACCGATAGATGTCGGAAAGTCAGAGGCAAGGTCTCCAGCCATTACCGCACTAGGTCTTCGGAAGCGACAACCGTTCACAGAACGTGACCAGTTACATTCTTCGCCTGAGGCATGTTACAGGGGGAAGGGGAATAGACGAAGAATCGAAAGTATGATTACGAGAAAAGAACGAGGAAAGAAGCAAAAGATAAAGAAGTGGAAGACGAAGATGAAGAAGAAAAAAAGGAAAGGGGGAACCGTGCCACCAATGGAAAGCCGAAGGAAATACCCGAAAAACCCTAGCTCGAGTTGTAGGTCACGCGAAGAGGTGGGAAATGCGGGTGCCCTCGAGTCCCTTTTATAAGCAAAAATCGACGGGATGTGACATGAAAATTGCCTACATGTGACTACCCAGCATGCTAGCACCCACAAGGCAGTTGCCTATTAAGCAATTGTCCCAACCAAAAATCGAGGGGAGGTGATTTGACGACTACCTACACTGACAACCGCACAAATTTCAAACTGCAAACATGACACGTGCCTACACAAGTTTAATACACACTGATAAACGACCAGGAGAACTTTCCAACTCGACCACCCAACCCACCGGTACACCCAAGGCATGTTTCTGTTAGGCAACCGAAAGTGTAAGTCCAACCCCTTAGAGGCATCTTCCGATTAGGCAACCGAAAGTGTAAGTCCAACCCCCCTTCAAGGCATCTTCTGGTTAAGCGACCAGAAGTGTAAGTCCAAACCACCTAGGCAGCTCGATGAATCGTATGAGAGTATAAGTTTGACCCTCACAGTTCAGAGCGCATCCTCTCTAAACTCCTCAAGACTTCCCTTGATGCACCTTCCAGGAAACTCTATCTCACTCATAATGAGTGATGGATGTTCACAAAGTGTGAAGCCTCGCATTATCTATCACCTATGCATGGTGGGTCATTCAACCCTACGACATCGATTTCCTTCCACTGAGGTCATACAACCTCACCTAGGGAGGGGCATTCTGTTGACCACCATGCTTAACACTTATTAGGTGCCGAGTAAATCAACTGGCCACCCACCGATGGCTGATTCCCCCAAATACCTCCCTGGTGAAGTTCCACTTCGCTAGTGTTGACGCCCGTGTTCAACACCTATCGGGCAGCTTGGTAAATCAATCGGCCACCCACCAGCATGCTAGTAAAATAACCCGACAGCCGATTCTGAACTCTTCCCCAGGCGTGAAGGTCCTCTTTCGCTCCAAACAAAGGACCACGCAAAAAGACATGGCTACTGGCTCACGATTAGCTGGCAACCAACATGTAGATACTCATTAACACGCCTGCAGTCGCCTGAGGAGAGAAAACGGCTGACCACACGGAACTTCTATCTAAGGGCAGAAGTACCATTTTCCAGATGGGAGGGGGGGGCAAGGTAGGCAAAGCTCAATTTGACTTCTAGGGTAAAGTACATGGCCGCCGAGTCATCAGCCGATGCCCAATCCCAGCTACCCACCACAGCCTATTCCCCCGAACCACTGGCTATGTTCCTAGTGCATGTCGATCTCCCTTACCCGACAGCTGACCAACCTACCATGGCTGCTGGCTAAACACCTGGGTAAATAATTCAAATCAAATGGATAGATATGGCAAGATTTAATTACATAAATCCCACAATCAATCAATCACGTGGTTCACGAGATTAAACCAAAATGTATGCGGGGTTTCCATCTCGGGATCACCCAAAATGAAAGGTAATTCCTTATATAAAGGGCCCTATGTTCCATGTAGAAAGGACCTTTTTTCGATGTTCTGGAGGAGGGCTGCTCGAAGCACCGACATCCTGTTCCTGAACCCGCTGAAGAAAGAGCCATCACCGGGTACGTCGAAGCAAGGACTTTCGACCATCGCCGGGCACGTCGGAGCAAGGACTTTCGACCATCGCTGATGTCTCCTTGCAGGTAAGCCACTTATCCCTTGCCTTCATGCTTCTTATTTAGCCTCCTTTGTTCGAACCTTGACTGTGTTGGACCTTCCCCATTCAAAGGGAAAGGTCAGAGGATATGCCCGGGTCTCATTCCTTCGAATACGCTTTCGAAGGTATCGGAAACCTCTCTCCCTGTAGGGGAAATCAACTCAGGACAGTCAAGATCAGTTCGATCACCATTCGTTTGTTAGATTTTCATATAGAAATCCATGTTTTCTTATGCGTTTTACGAGCATATTGTCGTGTTTCTCCATCCCTTTTCTTTGAAACGCCTAGCCACTATCAGACATGTCTCTACTTATAGACAACTATCTCCCTGAAGGTGTTCGCCTTTCTCGTCTTTCGGGATTGGGTGCAGAAATCTCTACACCCGGAAGTGGAAGCAGCATACCAAGTGAACATCTAGCCCCAAACCTAGATGTCCGGTAGGCAGATGGGCAGACCCACCAGACCTCTAGCTTTTCAACTAGAGGTGTGTAGCGATGGTTGCCAAATCTATATTCACGCTTTTTTACCTATTTTCCACTTATCTCACCGGGAGGGGCAAAGCTGCCCTCTCGAAGCCCCGAAAAGGCTTCCGAGATGAGGCTGTCGACATGCATCCTTGCCAACTTTGGTCATCCAAGTGTATGAGTATGTACACCCAGACGGTTCCCCTTTACTGGGAGGAGCAAACCTGCCCTCCCGATGCCCTAGAAAGGCTTCCAGGATGAGGTCGTCAGCATGCATCCTTGCTGATGCTAGCTGTTCGAGTGTATGAGTATGTACACCCCGACGGTTCCCCCTTTACCGGGAGGAGAAAAGCTACCCTCTCGATGCCCCAGAAAGGCTTTCGGGATGAGGCCGTTGGCATGCATCCTTGTCGATGCCGGTCATCTGGGTGTATGAGTCTGTACATCCTAACGATTCCCCTTTTACTAGGAGGAGCGAAGTTGCCCTCTCGATGCCTCAAAAATGCTTCCAGGATGAGGCCGTCGGCGTGCATCATTGCCGACACCGGTCATCTGGGTGTATGAGTATGTACACCCTGATGGTTCCCCCTTTACCGGGAAGATGAAAGTTGCCCTCTCAATGCCTCAGAAATGCTTCCGGGATGAGGCCGTCGACATGCATCCTTGCTGACACTGGCTGTCTGGGAGTATGAGTATGTACACCCCGACGGTTTGCCCTTTACCAAGATGACCAAAGCTGCCCTCTCGATGCCCCGAAGAGGCTCCCGGGATAAGGCCGTTGGCATGCATCCTTGCTGACACTAGCCGTCCGAATGTATGAGTATGTACACCTTGACGGTTCCCCCTTTACCGAGAGGAGCAAAGCTACCCTCTAGATGCCCTGAAAAGGCTTCTGGGATGTGGTCGTCGGTCTGCATCCTTGCCGATGCCAGTCACCCAGGTGTATGAGTATGTATACCTGCATGGTCCCCCTTTACCAGGTGGAGTAAAGCTGCCCTCCTAATGCCCTGGAAAGTCTTCCAGGATGTGGTTGTGTTTGGTCAGGCTAACTTTTGTTGTATTCCATTTTTAGAGCTAGAGAGAGGCTAGGATTACTCGGGTTATCTAGGGGTGCCTAATACCTTTCCCAATAGTACCTTGAGTCCTATTTCTAGTTCTCTCATTTTCTGCATAGTTTTACACAATTTTACACCATTTCTACGATTTTCACCATTTTTGATGGTGGAAGGATACTTCCCCATCTGGTTTTCCTTGTTTTCTATGCAAAAATAAGGTGGCAACTCTGTTTAATGAGCCATCCACCCCATGTGGTGATGCGCTCCCACAATCACCTTTCAATTCTCTATACCTCGGCCCATCCGCTGGCGAAATCTCATGGGCTTCCAGGTGATAGCCGAATGAAAGAGAGGGTACAGGGACAGTCAGGGGCATTCATATTTCATAGTCAAAGGTGAAATTCTTAGATTTATGAAAGACAAAAAACTACGAAATCATTTGCCAAGAATGTTTTTGTTAATCAAGAAAGAAAGTTGGGGGCTCAAAGATGATCAGATACCATCCTAAGTCTCAACCATAAACAATGCCGACTAGGGATTGGTGGATGCTGCTTTTAGGACTCTTCTAGCACCTTATGAGAAATCAAAGTTTTTGGGTTCCGAGGGGAGTATGGTTGCAAGGCTGAAATTTAAAGGAATTGATGGTAGGGCACCACTAGGAGTGGAGCCTGCGACTTAATTTGACTCAACACGGGGAAACTTACCAAGTCCAGACATAGTGAGGATTGACAGATTAAGAGCTCTTCTTTGATTCTATGGATGGTGGTGCATGGCCGTTCTAAGTTGGTGGAGTGATTTGTCTGGTTAATTCCATTAACGAATGAGACCTCAACCTATTTACTAGCTATGCGAAGGTGACCCTTCATGGCCAACTTCTTAGAGGGACTAGGCCACAAAAGTTTGAGGCAATAACAGGTTTGTGATGCCCTTAGATGTTCTGGGCCGCACGCGCACTACATTGATGTATTCAACGAGTTCATAACCTTGATCGATAGGTTTGGGTAATCTTGGAAAATTTCATCGTGATGGGGATAGATCATTGCAATTGTTGGTCTTCAATGAGGAATTCCTAGTAAGCGCAAGTCATGAACTCGCGTTGACTATGTCCCTGCCCTTTGTACACACTGCCTGTCACTCCTACTGATTGAATGGTCCGGTGAAGTGCTCAAATCTTGGTGATGTGAGTGGTTTGCCATTGATGACGCTACGAGAAGTCCATTGAACCTTATCATTTAGAGGAAGGAGAAGTCGTAACAAGGTTTTTGTAGGTGAACCTGTTGAAGAATCATTGTCGAAAGCCGTCAGTCAACAGACACGAGCGAGTGACGTGGTTCTGGCCTGTTGGGTGATGGTTCGACCGACGAGGAAAGAAATGGTAGGAATGATAATCCTAGGGCACAGGACGTGCCAAGTGATATGTACAAACATGAAAGCCACGCTGGCAAGGTGGCTGGAGGCCACGCTGGCAAGGTGGCTTGAGGCCACGCTGGCAAGGTGGCTTGAGGCCACGCTTGTTGGTCGGTTGTTAATGGCATATGCATGGCATGACTCTCGATGAGGAATATCTAGGCCCTTGCATCGATGAAGAACGTAGTGAAATGCGATAGTTGGTGTGAATTGCAGAATCCCGTGAATCATCAAGTCTTTGAACACAAGTTGCACCAGAAGTCGTTCGACTAATGGCATGTCTACCTGGGAGTCGGGAATGCAAGTCACTCCGTGCACGGAGTGGATGTGGCCTTCCGGTTCCCTCTCTCGCTCTTTGGGAAGTGGTGAGCCGAAGTGGTCAGCACAGGGATGCAATGCGATGCGATGCTAAGCAATGAATGCATGATGGACGATGAACTACGGTGGCAGTCCATTGGGGGCGGACAATGCGTCATGCGGGCTCGTGTTCTGGGTGGCGTACCTAGATGGAAGTGTGGGTCGTGTGGGCCTGATCTCGAGATTGCACAAGGACCTCAGGCCAGGCAAGAGCACTCGCTAAGTTTAAGCATATAAATAAGCGGAGGAGAAGAAACTTACGAGGATTGCCCTAGTAACGGTGAGCGAACTAAGACGAAGCCCAACTTCAGAATTGGGTGCATGGGACGCATCTTAATTGTAGTCTATAAAAGAATCCTCAATGACAAACTGGGCCCAAGTCTCCTGGAAGGGGGTGCCAAAGAGGGTGAGAGCCCCATTGTGGCCGAACCCTGTCACACCATGAGTGTTTGTCGAGGAGTCGGGTTTTTGGGAATGCCACCCCAATTGGGTGGTAGATCTCGTCCAAGGCTAAATATAGGTGAGGCACCGATAGCGAACAAGTACCGTGAGGGAAAGATGAAAAGGACTTTGAAAAGAGAGTCAAAGGGTGCTTGAAATTGTCGAGAGGGAAGTGGATGGGGGCTGGCAGTGCGCCACGGTCGAATGTGGAATGGTAGTGGCCGGTCCGCCGCTCGGCTCGAGGTGTGGACCACTGTGGGTCAGGTTGGCTGCCAAAACGAGGGTTCACTCACGTAGGTGGCCCCTGCAGTCATCGTGGACTTGACTTGGGAATCTTGGTGCAGTGTGCTCCTTCAGTGTGTGCGGTGGTGCACTAGCACGCCTGTAGCAATGGCTCATGGGCATCTCGTCCGACCTATCTTGAAACATGGACCAAGGAGTTTGACATGCGTGTGAGTCAGCAGGTGTGAAAAGCTATAAGGTGCAAGGAAGCTGATTGGCGGGATCCTCCATTGGAGCAGGGTGCACTGTCAATTGACCTGGATCTTTTGAGAAGGGTTTGAGTGGGAGCATGCTTGTTGGGACCCAAAAGATGGTGAACTATGCTTGAGTAGGGTAAAGCTAGAGGAAACTCTGGTGGAGGCTCATCTCGATATTGACGTGCAAATCATTCGTCTAACTTGGGTATAGGAGCGAAAGACTAATTTAACCATCTTGTAGTTGGTTCCCTATGAAGTTTCCCTCAGGATAGCTAGAGCTCGTGATGAAGTTCTATCAGGTAAAGCCAATGATTAGAGGCATTGCGGGTGCAATGCCCTCAACCTATTCTCAAACATTAAATAGGTAGGATTGTTCGACTACTCGATTGAGCCCTGCCATGGAATCAAGAGTTCCAAGTGGGCCATTTTTGGTAAGTAGAACTGGCGATGCGGGATGAACCCGAAGTCAGGTTATGGTGCCTAAGTACGTGCTAACCTAGAACCCACAAAGGGTGTTGGTCGATTAAGACAGCAGGATGGTGGTCATGGAAGTCAAAATCCGCTAAGGAGTGTGTAACAACTCACCTGCCGAATCAACTAGCCCCCAAAATGGATGGTGCTGAAGCATGTGACCCATACCCAACCGTTAGGATGATTGGTAGGCCCTAATGAGTAGGAGGGTGTGGCGACCACAGGAAAACCTAGCGCACGAGCCTGGGTGGAGCAGTCATCAATGCAGATCTTGGTGGTAGTAGCAAATTTTCAAATGAGAACTTTGAAGGCTAAAGAGGGGAAAGGTTCCAAGTGAACGGCACTTGCACATGGGTTAGTCAATCCTAAGGGACGGGGGAAGCCTGTCGGATGGTACGTGCGTGCGCGAGGTCTAAAAGGGAATCAGGTTAAAATTCCTACACTAGGATGTGGCAGTGGACGATAACGTTAGGGAGTCTAGAGACGTCAACAGGGGTCTTGGGAAGAGTTATCTTTTCTGTTTAACAATCCATGCACCCTGGAAATGGCTCAGCCAGAGGTAGGGTCGAGTGGCTGGAAGAGCATCGCATTGTCTTGTGGTGTCCATTGCACCCTTGGTGGCCCTTGAAAATTTGGAGAACCGAGTGCCGCTCACACATGGTCGTACTCATAACCACATCAGGTCTCCAAGGTGAACAGCCTTTGGTCCATGGAACAATGTAGGCAAGGGAAGTAGGCAAAATGGATCTATAACCTTAGGAAAAGGATTGGCTCTAAGGGCTAGGCACGGGGGTCCCGATCCTTAACCTATCAGCTGTCGGCTAGGCAGGGGACGGATTTGGAACACTCCCCTAGGGGGAGCCTTCCCCGGGTATGGAACAACCAGCTCAGAATTGGTACAAACAAGGGGAATCTGACTGTTTAATTAAAATAAAGCATTGTGATTGTCCCTGCAGATGGTTACGTAATGTGATTTCTGCCTAATGCTCTGAATGTTAAAGTGATGAAATTCAACCATGCGTGGGTAAACAGTGGGAGTAATGACTCTCTTAAGGTAGCCAAATGCCTTGTCATCTAATTAGTGACATGCATGAATGGATTAACGAGATTCCCACTGTCCCTTTCTATTATCTAGTGAAACCACATCCAAGGGAACAGGCTTAGTGGAATCAACAAGGAAAGAAGACCCTGTTGAGCTTGACTCTAGTCTAACTTTGTGAAATGACTTGAGAGGTGTAGGATAAGTGGGAGCCACCCTCGTGCGGAGAAAGTGAAATACCACTACTTTTTACGTTAGTTTACTTATTCTGTGAGTTAGAGGCGGGGTGTTACTCCTCCTTTTGGTTCCAAGGCCTACCTCGGTTGGGCCGATCCAGGTGGAATACATTGCTAGGTGGGGAGTTTGGCTGGGGCGGCACATCTATTAAAAGATAATGCAAGTGTCCTAAGATGAGCTCAATGAGAACAGAAATCTCATGTGGAGAAAAAGGGTAAAAGCTCGTTTGATTCTGATTTTAAGTATGAATACGAACCGTGAAAGCGTGGCTTATCAATCCTTTAGTCCTTCAGGATTTGAAGCTAGAGGTGTCAAAAAAGTTACCACAAGGATAACTGGCTTGTGGCAGCCAAGCGTTCATAGCGACGTTGCTTTTTGATCCTTCGATGTTGACTCTTCCTATCATTGTGAAGCAGAATTCACCAAGTGTTGGATAGTTCACCCACCAATAGGGAACATGAGCTGGGTTTAGACCATCATGAGACAAGTTAGTTTTACCCTACTGATGATCACACCGCAATAGTAATTCAACC
The DNA here is from genome assembly GCA_024699675.1 of Amphibolis antarctica. NCBI lineage: Eukaryota > Viridiplantae > Streptophyta > Magnoliopsida > Alismatales > Cymodoceaceae > Amphibolis > Amphibolis antarctica. Next base: position 9,609 of record JAMKPZ010004445.1, read on the forward strand.
TAGTACGAGAGGAATCGTTGATTCACACAATTGGTCAACGCACTTGGTTGAAAAGCCAATGGCACAAAGCTACCGTGTGTTGGATTATGACTAAATGCCTCTAAGTTAGAATCAAAGCTAGTGATGCGGTGCAAGTGCCCGTTGTCGTCCATGAGCCAACCCATGGTAGGGTGGCCTCATGCACCCAGGGGCCCTTGTCGTTGGTCATGCCTAACCCTATGGATGAGTAGGTCTGGCTACCTAGGATGGTAAATCCCATCGAACGTCGAGTGGAATCATTTGCAAATGACTTAAATATTTGACAAGGCATTGTAAGTGGTAGAGTGGCCTTGCTACCACGATTCACTGAGATCTAACCCTTTGTCGCATAGATTTGTCCCTCCCCTACCCCCTTGCCACATAAGGCTGAGGTTTTGCGACCTAGCGTGGTGCTAGCTTTTGCCACCTCCGAAATAGCCTAAGTACCCAAGTACTCAATCCTGACAAAATATATAATAATGTAGCCTAAGTACTCGACGATATTCGACCTTGGGGTGTTGGGCAACAATGCTTCGCGCATGCGTCGGGGCCATCGGTCGCTGCATTTCGTCATCATTCCAAGGGGGTGGGTGGTGTTGCGCACGCTCCACATTCCACAGGACCAAACCACTTGGCATTGGTCGACCACACCTAGGGACATTTCATGAAACTGTTGCTCAAGGGTGACATCGATTTCAAGCCACCCTCTACGCAGCATTCAAAGTTCCTCCGTATATTAAGGGGTGGCGGGTAGTCAAGGTCCCCTGAGCGGGGTGACCCACCTTGGTAGGCTATCATCTAGGTAGGTCGAGGATGACGTCCATGTAGTCCACCCCCTCTACACGCATGTTATCCGACCACCAGACTTGTGGCACGTACCTACCAACAAGGCATCTTGTTCATCCATCGCTTGTGCTCCCATGATTTGCCGATCAGCCAGTTGGACGAGTAGAATGTGCCAACCCGTCACCGTTCGCTCGGTCAACTAGTGAGTAGAAGCAGATGATCGTCAAACGACCAAGGGCGATCGGCAGGCGAAGTCCATCTTTTGGGTGACACGCTGGCCGACCAAGGGTGACTGAGCTAACACGTTTCACCGTTGGGCAGGCTGGCCAACCCACGCGAGGCGACTCGTTCACCAATTTGGGCTGGATCCTAGAAAAATTTCACCGTTCAGAAGGTCTGTCAGCTCACCCGCCAACACCCGGCAACTAGGCAAACCACTTGTCCATTCGTCTGGTTAGGAGGCAAGTCGAACGACCTACGGATGCATGACATGGGAGGTTGGCTAGCACTAGCCTGAAGGCCATTAGCTGACCTTGGCCTGCGAATTTTGCTAGGCTTGTCAGTCGACAAGCTAGTCGTACTCCTGCGGTGGCAAGTCGAATGACCGATCAAAGGGTTTTACTCGGTACTACCCCTTCATGTCAACCAGTCGACTAGGCGTTCGACAAGCCAACTGACCCAACCCGATAGCCCGTGCAGGATGCCAAAGGAGGTTGCTAGGCACTACTAGCCCTTCAGGTCAACCAGCCGATCAGTTGATGATGGGTGACAGTACGGGTTTTTGAGGTTGTCAAAATAAACACCCGTTCGTTTTAAAATTTATAAACTCTACAAGCGCAGGGTGCCCATTGTAGGTAACATGCAAGTATGGGTCAATCCACAAGGAACTAGTAATTTTCATAAATTCCGATATCAATCAATAAAACGCAAGAAACAAAACTTTACAAAACACCAAGGCTATAAAACTTTATGTACAAATACACAACATTCACACAAAACAAAACCATATTCACACATTCACATATTCCATAACCAATAGTAAAACTCGATTTATTCTACTTGAAAAGGTTAGTTGCAATGTAAATAAAATCCTACCATTAACCATTATACTAATTTCTACACTAGGAATTAAAAAGTACAATGTAACTACAACGACATGCATTACAATAAAAACTAATATACAAAACTATTAAATTACACAACTAAGTTCTTTCAAAGTAAATTATACCTTGAAGATCACCAAATGGATACCTTGAGTTGGCCTCCAACCTCCTCCTACCTTTGCCTTTAGTGCTGTCACTACCGCAGGTGCTACTCGGATGACGCAGAGCTCAAAGGAGTCCAAACGGGCCCCCAAAATAGTCACTTCAACACTCTTGGAAAGGCCCCTTCAAGCCTCTTCCTCGAGCCCTAATGAGAGGCTCTGAAAGAGGGAGTGGCCGGCACGATCCGATGCTAAAATGCTGCTGAAATGGGTCTTTTCGCCACTCGGAACAGCCCCTTCAAGCCTCTTCCCCGAGCCCTAATGAGAGGTTCCAAAAGAGGGAGTGGACAGCCACGATCCTTGCTTTAAAAAGCTCTGAAATGATGCCTCTTTCGTGGCTGAAATGGTGGTTGTGGCAGCACTAATCACCGGGCTTCAAGCTCTCATTCCGAGCCCTAATGAGAGGCTCCAATAGGAGAATCACCAGACGACAACACGTATACAACCTACTGGAATTTACGATATGAGAGCAACAACACCTCCTCTTGATGTCCCCTTTCTCTCCTCTTCAAGCTCCCATTTCGAGCCCTAATGGGAGGCTCCAATGGAACGATTTGAGGACATGAAAGGGAAGGTCATGGTGCTGCAAGGAGATGGAAATGGGGCTGGACATGGAAGAGATCTTGATTTGTGGTGGAACCCTTTTGCTCGTGGATGGAGAGGTGGAGGCGTGCTGGAATCGTGGTGGTGAATGGGTGCGCGAAAGGTTGGAGAGGTGGAGGTGTGCTGGAATCATGAAAGGGTGGAGGAGAAATGGGTGCATGAGGCGTGGAGAGGTGGAGGCGCATGCTGGAATCGTGAAAGGGGGCGGATGGACGAGGCGAACGGACGGCGATGAACATGGAAGGGGGCGGACGGATGGTGGCAAATGTGGAAGGGGCGGATGCGAAGAGGGAAGGAGGCGGCGGCGGCGGCGAACATGGAAGGGACGGATGCGAAGAGGGAAGGAGGTGACGACGGCGGATGTGGAAGGGGCAGATGCGAAGAGGGAAGGAGGCGGTAGCGGCGGCAGACGTGGAAAGGTGGAGCCCTACGAGCAAAAAAATGTCCAAGAGAGAGAGAGATTTTTGGGATTTTTTTTATAGGGAAACCCTAAGGTGTGGATTGCTCTCCATCCTTGATTTCCATTTATTTATCCTACAAAATTCAAAACAAACACATCAAAATATTCAAAGATGCTACAAAAGTAAATAAAGTTCATCTCAAGAAGGATGGATTCATTTCCATATAACATGGTAAAATTGTGCATTTTGGATTATTTAATTATATTTTTATGCATAAACAATCAAATGCTAAAATAATAAAATCTTGGTTATGATCATGCATTTGTTATCATTTAATCTCTAAAAGACATGAATAATAGTATAAAAAGAAGCACAATTTTAGTGCTTACATTGACCTGCCTACGAATTTCGCTAGTCCAGTCGGTCGACAAGTCAGCTGGCCTACTCGACCGTCCGTCCAGTCGAACAGCACACCGGTGTGCCAAAGAGGAGGCCGCCAAGCATTGGCCTTGCCAATCAACTAGTCGACCAGACAGCCCTCAACCGACCACAACTGCCTGGCTTGCAAATTTCACCAGTCTAGTTGGTCGACCAACCTGCTAACACAAACCAATCGGCCAGCCAACCATTCGCTAGGGCGGGCAAGCAAGTAGTCGATAGCCCAGCTAAATCGAATGACCATTGTTCAAACTCAAAAGTGTGCATTTTATTGATATTAATTCATTTATTTTAATGAGTTTTATTTGCATTCTGCATTGAATTATGATTATTACAAGGTTAACTATACTTTTGAGTAGTATGCATGATTATTCACTTTAATGATGCATGAATTACATTTTGAGTCGTTAATTATGTTTATGTTTATTACCTATTGAGAAAGGAATGAATGATTGACATTTGACTCTTTAGGTTGCTAATAGAATGATTAATATACAAAGAAAAACTCATGATTTATGCTTAAATGCAAGTTCGAGGGTTAAGCTGTTTACCCACGAACTTATCTGTGGGTTATCCTGTTTACCCTCAGACCATTCTGCGAGCGTTAAGGGTTTACCCACGAACTTATGCAAGGGTAAACTGGTTTACCCTCGAACCTATACCCTGTTTGTTCTGTGCAATGAATTTCATTGATATTAAAGCAATTGCAATTACAGTTAAGATCTAAATGTAATGAATTATTTCTCCAGTAATATGATGCATTTCACGAAAGGTATTTCTTAAGTATTTGTTGGGAAATTCGATAAGTAACTACAAGAATTGCATAACAGAGTAGAATTAAATATTAATTCAATTGCAACTCCACCATGAAGAACGTGGACGAATAGGCTGAAGTAGTGGATTGCATAGGCTGATCTCACATGTCCGGACATACACCACGCCCTTGTTAACTACCAGCTCATGAACTGTCAATCCTCCCATCAATAAAGTAGTCTCGTAGCCCTCAAACTAAGTCCCCCCTCTTCTTCCTTCATCCACCAATTACAAAGCATTTTACAATCGCACACTTTAGTAGAGATTATAATTATTCTAATTATTCTAATTATGTTATGAGTCATTAAACTCCATAGGTAAATAATATCTTCTAACATAATTAGAATTGTTATAATCCTCATAACTAGTTCCAGGAACAATCCCAAAATCACCCCTATACAAGTTATATGAGTCCATTATGTAATTCAGAATTTAAATACAAGACTCTACTCTGGAATAGCAATAAGACTATGAAATAGAATTTCACAGCAGTAATGTACATAAATCATATTGTAGCCCTAGCTAACACCAAAATAGCAAAAAGCAACACCAATTGCAAGAAATTAAGTAATCCCTAGCAACAGTGCTAAAAACTTGTAATTATTTTCTTATATAAAATGTGTGCAAAATATTTTAATTCACCACAAGTGCACTGGTTTAGATGTAATTAATGTGCAAGTACAGGTTTGTCCACAGGGATTAGTTTTTGCTTGGTGTTTAGCTGAATTGGTGACTTCAATTAAGTGAAACAATTTTTTAAATATCTTATAAGCAATGTCACGGTTGCCTTGTTCCAATTAACCACTAGGATGGTCTTTAAATACCGATTATGTTACACTTTCCAAAGGATTTTACTTCCAAATATTTAATTCTTCTTAAGCTTTCACATTATACACTTCAGTTTGCATAAAATTTAACGTTCTGCACAAAAGAAGCACTTAACTCTCGAGGTAGCTCGTGGGTAAACATCTCTACCCTGAAACTTACACATGGGTAGTGCGATAATTGTGAGTTTCAAACGTAAAAACAACACAATTCAAATTGGCTGAAACTTCTGAGAGTTGAATGATTATATTTTTGGTCTTTTTATATATTTCAAAACACAACACATGATACAATGCAAGAAACACAATACAATACAAACAACTTGTAAAAGTAAGAATGCAACATTCAACATTACAACAAATATAAAAACATAATCTAATTACCGTAACTAAGTTGATAAAGTGTGTGATTGTAGATTTGAGTATAGTTGTAAAAGCATAAAGTAAAATAAAGAAAATAAAAATGGAAAGAACACCTAATGCTTCACTGTAATTCCTCCCTTCGAAACTTGCTTAGGCTGGAAACTTGCTTAGGTCATCAATCTAGCAGGCCTTCCTTTTGACCTTGTAGTGAGATTTTGGGGCATCAATCTGCAATTACACCAAGGAACAGAGGAGGAAGCAGTCGGTGCTAAGAGTCTCTCCTTCAAGGATACGCTTAGGTTGAGAAAAGAACAGTAAATACACTACACGAATGATTGGAGAAGAGGAGGTCGTCAATCTCCTCTCGAAAGAGATGAGTGGGTGGAGGTTGGAAGATGGAGAAGATGGAGAAGATGGAAAATGCTCTGTAAATGGTGGATGAAGGAAGAAGAGGGGGCGGGCTAGTTTGAAGGCTACGGGACTATTTTATAGGGGGGAGGATTGGCAATTCATGAGCTGGTAGTTAACAAGGGTGTGGTGCACATCCAAACATGTGAGATCAGCCCATGTAATCCACTACTTCAACCTGTCCATCCACATTCATCATGGTGGAGCTGCAACTAAATTAATATTTAATTCTACTCTATTATGCAATTCCTACAGTTACTTATCGAATTTTCTTGCAAATACTTAAGAAATACCTTCCGTGAAATGCATCATATTACAGGAGAAATAATTCATAACATTTAGATCTTAACTATAATTGCAATTGCTTTAATATCAATGAAATTCATTACATAGAACAAATAGGGTACAGATCCGAGGGTAAATCAGTTTTACCCTCGCATAAGTTTGTGGGTAAACCCTTAATGCTCACAGAATGGTCCGAGGGTAAATAGGATAACCCAAAAATTTAACCATTTAAACATTCAACTTATGTCATTTAAACAACAAATTCCTAAACTTCTGATTTTAGTGAATTGTTGGATACTTAAAAGGTTTGGTAAATATCAATGTGATTTTTACTGGAGTTCTAGTGTCTTTGTGATTTAGTTTGATTCTACCCTTCTCAACATTATCTCTAAGAAAATGGTGTCTAATATCAATGTGCTTAGTTTGATTCTCAGAAAGATTAATGGTACTAGTGTTATCATAATAAAGGATTGTCTCAGAATATTTCAAATCATAATCCTCCATGGTTTGTTGAATCCATAAGATTTGAGTACAACTAAGAGCAACAGCAATACAACAACCTACAGGTTAGAAGATCAACTAGAATAAAAGCAACTTCTACATATCCTGGAAAAGCCGCACGGGGTCATGTTGCCAAAATTACTCAAGAAATAGGTTTCAAACAAGAAGTGATGCATGTTAAATATCTTGGTTGCCTAATTTTTCGTGGTAGGACTAAAGCTTGCTATTTTTAAGACCTTATAACCAAATTTCATAATAAACTTTTTGGGTGGACCTCTAAACTTTTAGGGATTCTATTCCATATTTTACTATTCATGATATTCCTATGAATGTGATTGATGCAATCACCTATCTTTGTGCTAACTTTCTTTAGGGCAAATGCATAATGACAAAGCCATACATGTGGAGTAGAATCACGAAACCATTGCTTGAAGGTGGCTTGGGTGTTTGAAGCTTCAAGGATGTGTTGATCATGCTTTAGGCTAGGATGGCTTGGCCGGTGCAAAATGGCAATGGCATTTGGGCTGATTACATTCATTCTGCTTATGGTGGTGTTTCTTTTCCTCATGTAGGTGCATCTAAAGGTTGGCGGGGCCTTCATGATGCTTGGAATAGAGTGGTAGTTCATAGGCATTAGATTGGTGGAAGGGGCTATATCAACCAATGGCAAGATTGGAGTCCTACTAATTCTCGATTGGCCTCTTAGTGTTTGGTAGATCTTAATTGATTTGACAACTCTAGTTGGCAGGATCAAATTCCTAATGATGTGTGTGAGGAGATTTGCAACAAATTCGGGAAAATATTTGAGGCTAGACAGGTTTGTGTGGGAGGCTAGTTGGGATGATACCTTATCTATGGTTGGAGCTTGGGATTTTATTCACAATAGAAGTGATAGGGTTAATTGGAACAAGGGCTTGTGGCAACCTTATATTCCTTCTAAGATTTCTTTTTTCCTTTGGAGATAGTTCTGAAAGGTCTTTCTTAGTGACGAACTTTATATAAGGGGTTTTTCCCTTGCTTCTATACGTGATTACTATAGGATTTTTAAAGGGATGGATTCTCCAAAACATCTATTCTTCGGCGGTGAATGGACTTATCTCTTTTGCAAATGGGCTTGTGCTCAATTTGATCTTAGGATTGATGAGGAACAATGGAGGCTATGGATTTTGGGGATGTTAAGGCATAACAGTAAGAAGAGTGCAAATTTCACAAATTCTTGGTGGCCATCTTATGGGAGAGTTGGAAGGCTCAGTGCAAAATTATCATGGTAGGAGAGCATAGAGACTTTTGTATGATTTGCAAGAAGGTAAGGTCTTCCATATATCTCCTTCTCTAATAGTGGTATGTAGGTTCCTCGGGATGGTCGGTTTGGGGGGTGTTGGATCGGTTGGAGGAGACCAATCAAAGGACGTTGGAAGCTTAATGTGGATAGTACATTCTCTAGGTAGGATAAGGTGGTAGGCGGTTGGATTCTTCAGAATGATTTGGGCAAGCTTGTATGGGTTATGGCTTGTTCGCTAGAGGCCATGGATCAAGTCACACTGAGTTACTTACCGTTCTAAAAGGTATGTAGTTTGGCTTGTCTTCTAGGTTTGATTGCAGGAAGGTGGAGGTTGAGCTAGATGCAAAGCTACTTGTTGATGCCATCAAGTGGGGTTACTATCTGCATGTTTAGGTGATTGGAAGGTGGTAGTTGTAGTACTTGATGGAGTTGTTTCATTCGATTGGTTGGGTTTCACGTGAAGGTAATCAAGCTACAAATCACTTTGCAAGTATTAATGCTGGCATTGAATTGTAGGTGTGGATGACTATGGATTGCCCTCTAGAGTTGAGGAACAAAATTATGTTAGACTGTTGGAGCATTTCGAGTTTGCGGGATAGTTGACTTGGTTTGAGTGCTTGTTTTCTTCTCTTGTTGGTTTCCTTTTGCTCTTGGTTTGTCCTTGTTTGGCAGGGGTGTTGGTTTGTCTTGGTTTCTAGTTTTGTTGCATGTTTCTTGTTGGTGGGGTTTTGGTCTAATCCCCCCTACCTTTGTATTCTTATTTTGTTGTTTGGCAAGCACCTACCTGCTTGGTGAATAAAAGTGGGGTATGAGTTTATTAAAAAAAAGAAGGGCAGCAACAATGTATCAGCTTCAATAGTTGATAAGGTTACATAGTTTTGTTTTTTGTTATGCCAATAGATAAGAGATTGACTTGAGAATTAGCAAGTGCCACTGGTGCTCTTCCTATCAATTTTGAGCCACCAAAGTCGACATCACAAAATCTTGCCAATTCTAGATATCCAATTTTAGGGTAAAATAATCCAAAATATTGTGTTCCCTTAAGATATCTTAGAATTCTTTTGACTAGTGTTAAGTGAAATTCCTTAGGGTCACTTTGGAAACTAGCACAAAAACATATACTAAAGATAATATCAAATCTACTAGCAGCCAAATACAATAATGAACCAATGATTCTTCTACACTTCTTTCCTTCAACTTCAACTCCACTAGATCAACACTCAACTTAGTGGTTGACACCATGGGAGTGCCTATTTCCTTACTTGCATCCATTTCAAATCTTTTTGAGTTCCTTGTAATATTTTTCTTGGTTCATAAAAATTCCATCTTCAATTTATTTAATCTATAGTCCAAGAAAAAATGCAAGTTCATCACCAGCCATGCTCATCTCAAATTCCTTTTGCATGGTTTGTCCAAATTCATATGCAAGATTATCATCAGTTGATCTAAAAATAATGTCATCAACATATATTTGAATAAGTAAGATATTGTTTCCACTTTTCTTAATAAATAAGGTCTAATCTATCTTTCCAATTTCAAATCCTTTATTCCTATGAAAGTCGATCTTTAATACCAAGCTCTTGGAGCTTATTTGAGTCCATAAAGAGCTTTCTTTAATCAAAAAACATGATTTAGGTATTTATTATTTTCAAATCCAAGGGTTTTTTTCACAAAAACTCTCTTGAATGTATCTATTCAAGAAGGCACTTTTAACATCCATTTGAAACAACTTGAATCCAAAGTGGCTTGCATAGGTTAATAATATTCTAATTGAGTTCATTCTTGGTGTAAACCAAATTTTTTATAGAGCGAAGGTAAATCTACTTTGCAAGAAATATGGAGTTGTCACTTAGTTTATTTAGGGAAAAACCAAGAAAATCCCAAGATTCTAGGTAAGCATTTCAAGTACAAGTTGGGAAGGTGTTAGGGGTCCAACTTGCCTAGGAAAAGTTTTTTCTAACCCTCAGTCACCCACTCACAGGAAGAAGAAGGAAGATGAACACTTAGACACAAGGATTTTATGTGGTTCAGCAACTACTTACTCAATGGGTGTTTTGGTGGTGTGCTTCATTCTTCACCTTTATGGCATACATGCTACTATTACATTCAAGGGATATTTATAATTCCCTAATCTCATGTTACAGGAACTCTAATACATCTGAGTTCATACATTTGAGGAGAAATCAGAACCATCAAGCAGAGATAGAGATACAACAATAACAGGTTTGTACACTTAGCATATAACATGACGAACTTGTGTCATGCACCTCTTTAACTTGACAAATTCCTTTCCCTAGGTTTGCTCCATTACCTTTGTAATGTTAAGTTATAACATTACGAACTTTGTACAGTTATAGAGTTCTCCACTAAGCACCTTTCGTAAAGTTAGACTCTAACATTATGAACCTTTGTAAAGTTAGACTCTAACATTATGAACCTTCGTAAAGTTAGTCCCTAACATTACTATTGACACCCCAAATTCACATGTCTTCTTCATAAGTCTCTCTGGACTTTTGAAAGTCCGCAACTTCTTTCTCGCATTTCCTTTGGTTTTCTTCTTTTCTTAAGCTTTTTAGATCATTTGAAGTCTATGACTCTTTTACTGTGTTTTCCTTTGTTTTCTCTGGATTATTCAAAACTCCCTTGTTTCAGTTTCGGCTCCTTCCTTGTTTTCTCCTTTGATTCTTCTTCTTCGAGCTCTTAGAAGTTTGTTGTTTTCTTTTTTCTTACGCCTCTCTAGACTCCCAAAAGTTCGTCATCATTTCTTCTTCTTATACGTTTCTCCAAGCTCCCAGAAGTCCATTACTTCTCCTTCTCATGAGTTTTTTCTGGACTCTTAGAAGTTTGTAGTTTTCTTCTTTACGTATTCCTTATTTCCTTTCTCTTTTTAGACTTCTTCGAACTTCCAAAAGTCTGTCATTTTCTTTCTCTCGAGTACTCTTATTTTTTCTCTTGTTTTAGACTTCTTTGGACTCCTTGAAGTTCATTTCTTTTCTCTAGTTCCCTTGTGGACTGTTGCATCTCTCTCACGGACAAGTCTTCATCTTCTCTTTGCATGCAATTCTTTGAGTCTTCTTCTCTCATGCGATTCTCCAGACTTTCGAAAGTCCATAGTATCCTTAGCATCCTTGAGCATGAAGTTTCTTTTTAGTGTTAGTCTTGTTATTATAGTTGATTTTCTTTTGTCACCACATGGTTATTGTCATCCAATCAAGCATCGATGCATGATAGTAGTTAGTTACTGATTATAAATAGAAGTATTCACGAAATCAAAAGACACCACAATTGAATTGAAGTTTTTAGATTAGTGCTTCTCAACAGCAATTGCTCTGTTTCCTAGTGTTTGTCGAGTTCCAGCATTGTGCATCCTCCTGTTTGTTGAGGAGTTCATCAGTGTTACTCCTCTAAAAGTGGACTTATCAGCATCTCACGCTAATTGTTCAGGTAAGTCATGAGCTATAAGTTGTAAACTATTAATTGTGAGCAGTAAATTGAAGTTCATCGTGATTAATCGCAAACTGTTAGTGCATGATTTTCTTTTCAATGATATCATTTATCATGAAGTAGAATATGTGAATGTATGTGATGATCGAATTTCCTTTATAATACGTTGAATCTTGATTTCTGTTTCTTGAATTGAATTTGATATCATGCAGATCTTTTCGCTTTTCATGCATTATTCAAGCTTATGCTATAAGTTATTATTTTGATCTTCACTTCTATTAAATACGGTTGATAATGCTTACTATTTCACTAATGTATTCATGTCTTGATGCATTGATCATCAATGTTGATCGTTCGTTCTCATTCGAGTGAGAATAAGGAACAGTGAAGGATCTAAACATCACAAGAATCGAGGAGAGACATTTTCTCTATGGCATCCTCTACGAGTCCTACTACATTGATTATTTCTTTCTTCATTTCTTTATGAATAATTCTTTCCCTTTGAGATGTAGAAGCAACTAAGCTTGACGATTTGTATGAATAACTTTAAATTCAATATAATCAAGTTTATTTACATTTCTTCTCTTGATTCTTGCAAACCATCTCCAAATTTAGGGATATCGATTTGAATCAATCAAGTTGTAACCAACCACAAATGACTTGAGGTTAGTTTTTAGCTAGGTAGGTTAGGTGTCTGATACCTTCTCAACTTGTACCTGAAGTGTTTACTTAGAATCTTAAAGGTTTTCTTAGTAAGCCTTAAACAAAACTAAGTGGTGACTTTGTGTTATTATTTTTTCCTTTTGGATCTTTATTCCATTAAAAGAAATATGTTTGTAAATTTTACATGTTTACAAATCTGGCAACTTTGTTAGGGAACTCCCGCATCGTTAGCTGTGGTGCACTTCAACTCATAAAAGTCTTACTAGTTGGCCTGGGAATGATCATTCCTCATTTTAGATTGTTATGTATATTTAGAGAAGCATTTTGATTTTAACGAGATTTTCTTAAGATTGCTTTATTTTAGATAAAACATTCAATTAATTTCAATATACATCTGCTATTTCCTTGTGAGATAGATTATCTTTTTTCCTTGCTTTGATCAGAGAATAATTGTGTTTTCTTTGATTATCAATAGGTTCCCTTCATCCTCCCTAGCTTGATTCACTAGAGATCTCATCATAACTAGGTCCTGTGCTAGAAAAATGGCCTCTAGTTCAACCTTGGTAGCTTCTGTTCCTTTGGTGGTTTCTACCGCTATGGAGAATCCTCCTGATCCCATGGTTGTCCTATTTGGAACTTTGCCACCTCTTTACAATCTCCACACAAGACACATGTTTCATGAATCACGTTTGGGTTCCTATCACTTTCCTCAAACTCTCCCAAATTATCTTACTGCTAAAAATGGGTACATTGAAGTCCCAGTTTCTACTGTTCCCCTCACCACCTCCAATCCGTTTGTGGATCCTTCCTCTTCTCATCCTAGGGACAACCTGCAAGTCCCTTTTATTGTTCCTCACTCACAATTTACCTTAGCTTATCCTTCGAATTTTAGTGGATAGGTGAGGGTAGATTGGTTTGCTGCCATGGCTCAACATATGTAGTGAATGTATCCTTTCCCCTTTCATGGCCATCGGCTTATCATTAACTTCATCTCTATCGTGTCCTCTTCTATTCCTCTGGTTAATTCCCCACTTGACCCTACAACATTAATTCAGCCTGTAGATGTCCCATTTACATCTTCTGATCTTCATCCTTTCCTCCTTGAACTCTCCCAGGCAGTTAATGTCATTAGACATGACCGAGATTATAGGCCACCACTAATAGTCCTACAAGTAACACTTCAAACTCCTTACCCAAGCCATGTTCCTCCTAGACCTAGGACTTAAAGGCCAAAATGCTCTTCTTCACAACCTCCTCTTCTTCCTACTACAATTCCTCCAACAATTCTCGTGTCTCCAACTCCCCACTCACATCTTGTTCAATCTTCATTTTCTTTGAACTATGCTCCACGACATAGTTCAAGTCACATTTGTGGGCATCACCCTCATTAGACTCCTCTTAGCCCTTCAATTATCTAGGTTTATGCACTTAGAAAGTCAACCTCATCTAGGACAGCAGTACCTCTTCTCTCACTCCCACCTCCAACTTTACTAGTCTCTACCCCTCCGATTACTTTTAGAACTCAAACACTAGGCTTAGTATCCAGAACATCTTACGAAGTTCGACAGTCTACTCGTTCGTTCTCAATAGACTTGTTTAGTTCTTCTTCCTCTTCCTCTATGCTTAGTCAAATTATTCGTAATGCTTGTAAGTTCAAACCTCAGCTTCTAAGGTCACCAACTCCTCAAGTGACCAAGATTCCTCCTACTTTTGAATCCTTAATTCCAACTTCAACAGTAGTTTTACCTCACTTCACTTGAGCAACATCGACAATCTCTTCCCCTTAGATTTCAATAACAAATCCCTTCCCTAGTCTAGATTCCCTTCGGTGATCAAGTACCTTAGCGCCTCTTTTCACTTCTACCTCTTCTTCTGGATCTCAACTATCTTTTTCAACTCTTGACTTCAGTTATCATGGTTGAGGCTTCATCTCTTCGAGCTTCCTCAACATCCTCCTCTTGGTTTCAACCAACATCTGGTGAAGACAATTGTTTAGAAGTTGGTCTAATAAGGTGTACAAACCAAATAATCTGGGTAAATCACCTGCTATTGATCTTGTTCTCTCTTCTACCCTACAAACTTCCTCGAATTCTTCTCAACCTTCCTCGATGGATGTGGTTAGCCAACTTAAAAAAGTAAAGGCTAACATATCAATTTAGAATCTTATCCAAACATCCCTTGAGCATCGGAATGCCTTCCTCAAGGTATTCCAAATTGCTCATGTTCCATCTGCTATTTCTCTGGATACTCTCGAAAATATCGTGAGCGTATCTCTAAACCTAACCCCATCTCCTTTTCGGTTGATGGCCTATCCCCTCTCGGGAGTGATCACAATCTCCCTTTGCACATTACTGTCCAATTTGAAACCTTCTAAATCTCCCTTACCGTGGTGACGGTGTGGGTGTAAATGTTTGTCTGTTGAGGACAGCCTAGTGCCTAGGCTATAAAATGGAAGATTTGCACCCAGTAGACAAAAGAATGAGGGGAATCAATGACACTCATCATTCTACTTTGGGAGTAGTGGACATACCATTAACTATAGGTTCGACACAATTTTTGATCTCATTTTATGTGGTTGACATCAAACCATCTTTCAATCTTCTTTTGGGTAGACTATGGCTTCACAAGTACATGGTTTTTCCTTCAAATCTCCATAGGATGCTAAAATTCAAGTGGAAAGGTTCGATAGTCACTGTGCTAGTCGAAAACTTTTATGATTGTGATGCAATCGCCCTATCCTATTCTCTGGTACATTCCAGAGGATCACTTCAAACTAGTTTTTAGCCAATAAATCCTTTCACCGTCCATCCTTCCCAATATCCTAAACCATCTTCCAATCAATTTCGAGCTGATAAATCCACCCAATCAATGTGTTCAAAACTATTTAGAGATTGGGGTTACTTATAAGGGCAACCTTTAGGGCGATGGGGACAAGGAATCCTAGAGTCGGCAAACTGGTCAAATGCCTAAGGTACAAGAAGGGGTAAGTTATATGGAACCTATGGAGGAAGGCTCCCTTAATCAATTAACCTTAGAAATCACATAGCAAGGGAGTCGTGATCAGGCAAGGATAGCGGAAGTTGGCACCTCTGACCCACCAATAGAGGAAGATTCCAAGCTAAAGGATGGTCTACCCTTACTATTTCAGGATGAGGAGATACCATCAGTGGCTATAGTTTGTTTTATTGAAGAAGATTTTGTTGAATCTTTGGACTCAGGGAGATTCATACAAGAAATTAGAGGCAGCAACTTTTGCTCTCTAGAGGTGCCTTTTATACTTGCAAAAGGTATTACTGAATAGTAAACCTCTTGAAAAACAAGGTTGCTTGTTGTAAGCGCTAAAATTGTGCTTATTTTTATACTATTATTTATGCCTTTTAGAAATTAAATGATAACAAATGCATGATTATAACCAAGATTTTATTATTTTAGCATTTGATTGATTATGCATAAAAATATAATTAAATAATCCAAAAT